>CM068368.1:39398255-39615755 GCA_034769895.1 Magicicada septendecula | reverse complement strand
CCACCCTTTTTCAAGGGTGATTGATAAAAAAAAAATAACCACAGGATCCAATAGAGAATCAAATTCTAAGCAAAAAAGTCAGTACGCAACTGTTTTGAAAAATGCGTTGTTTTCGAGTTATTCCAAATCAACATTTTCGATTTTTACCCCCAAAAAACAGGATTTTAGCGTAATTGTTTGCGAATAACTAAAAAACGTTTGAGTTTATAGTACAAATGAATAGGACCAAAATTATTCTATACGAAATAACAAACAAAATGCGTTTTGGCCGGGTTTTAATCCACAAGTTGTTTTCAAGATATGGCCGTGAGAAGTTGTAACTTGCAAATTTTTTGCCTGTACTAACAAAGTTTAACCCTTCCTACTAATCGAGAAAAATACTTTTGACTATAAAATGTCTTATTCTTCGTATTGTTTAAATTAGCAGCCATCCTTACTATTTCTTTTATGAATTTGCTAACTGCTATAATTTTTATTGTTCGACTAAGCTTTTCGTCGTCACTGACCTGATGATGTCAGAGATGACGAAAAGCTTAGTCGAACAATAAAAATTATAGCAGTTACCAAATTCATAAAAGAAATATAAAATGTCTAGTGCAATGAAAAATACATTATTGTTAATTTTAATAAAATGTTAAGCTAAACTTTTTATTATTAATTTTAACTAAATGTTAAGCAAAAAACCTGAATATAAACTTAATAGTAAGTAAGTTAAAAATGTAAATTCGTGTTTATTAAAAATAGTTTTAGTAACTTTATTTGGACTTTTGGACAAACGAAGTTTAGTAAACATTAATTCAACAGCCATCTATTATAAACAGGAATAAAAGTAAAATTTGAGAATATATACCTAACAAAGTGGTAAGTGGTAACGATTGGTATTTGTTGTTTTTTAGACAAAATTATTCTCCTCTTACTATGGTCTGAATCAGTAAGTTTTAAGATGAAAACTATTATTTCCATATTTTTAAGGACGTGGGACATAATTTCACACTTTGAAATTATATTTTTGGCACGAAAAACTATAATAGTTTATGTAATATCGAAAACAAACTTATACTGCGTCCCATGTATACACAAGCGGCACCATAATATTATGTCAGTCTCGGAACAAAGATGGCGAGTGCGAATACTCCCTTTTATAGATCCTTAGTTACACCTTTGATAGACTTGATCGTTTTCAACAGCTAATCCCAGCGGCAAATAGACTCTAGTTTGGACTTGTAAAGCAGACGATAAGTAGATTAATAACATGATCAATAGAATCCAGTGTCTATAAAACTTTAATAAGACCAGTCTTGGCATATGGACCAAAAACATGGACCATCACCAAAGTAAATGAAAGACATCTTTTGACTTTTAAAATAAAAATATTACAGAAAATTTATGGTCCAGTTGTGAAAGGGGTGTCTGGGGGATACATCATAATAAAGAATTATACGGACCCTTTAGGGGCGTAGACATCATCATCGTCGTCGTCAAAACACGGCACAGGCAAGGTGCTGCTTGTCCTGCCTTCAAAGACCCACACACACAAACCTGTAGCTTTGTACTTCCAGACTTGTTTGGCCAGTCTGGAATCTGAAGTTCTTTCTAAATGTTCTTTTCGGCATTGTCTGTAATCTTTTAATTTTTCATTCAAGTTAAAAACTTGTAACTCTTCTCTTATGGCTTCATTCTTTATAAAGTCGAGTTTACAGAATCATTTAACTCCTCTTAAGAACGCCATTTCCGAGGCCTGTATTTTACTGTCTTGTGTCTTGATTGTTGCCCATAATTCACACCCATAGGACAGTACAGGGACCGCCATAACTTTGTAGAACTTTAATTTTGTATCTCGAAGAACCTTGTTTCTGAAAATACGGTTGATTGCCCCACAGATCGTCTGGAGCTTACCTAACTTAACAGCGATATCATAATCTCTGTTACACCCAAACAATTTCCCAAATAATTAAAGTGGCTCACCTGTTCTATAATTCGATCATTTTCGATATCTGGATACAGTAGTGGAAACAAACAGTGATACTACAAATGAGATCCAACAGCGAATCCCGGCGGCAAATAGACGCTACTTTGGACTGTTAAAGCAGACGAGAAGTAGATTAATATCAAGATCAATAAAACGCGTCCTCTATAAAACTGTAATAAGAACAGACTTGACATACGGAGCAGAAACATGGACCATCACCAAAGTAAAGGAAAGACATCTTTTAACTTTTGAAAGGAAAACATTACGAAACATTTATTTGGAAGGGCTGTATGGGGGATACGTTGTAATCAAGAATTATACGGACCCTTTAGGGATGTAGACATTATAAAATATATAAATCAAGGTTGAATATACAGTGGAACTCGCGAATAATGAGCTCCCTTATAACGATAACTCGGATGTAACGAACAAAAGTACGAGATTTGTTTGGTTTTGTATCTTGGTAACTCGCTTTTAACGAGTAGGAACGCATTAGAGACATGGTTATATCGAACATTTTATCGCAGGCGTGTTCATGGGTTAATAAAGTTCGTTAAAATACAGTATTTTAATCATTCGTTTAAAACCATTAACGCAGTTTAGTGAAACTAATAATGTAAGAGATGAATTTGTGGAATATTTAAATAAATTACAAAACTGTTTTGATATCTACCGATACAAAATTACAAAACAAAAATATCGGTATGGAGAACCATACATGACTTCCATGTCCTAAGTTTTATATTTAAAATCATTTTCGAAATGAAATATTTCCATAGAAACTACTTATTTCTGCAGCCTTAACCACAGTACTGTGGTCACTAACGTATACCACCTCACGTTATCTTACTTGATTTTCACTGATGATGGCAGTCGATAGCACTGCCGAAACGTCTGGTTTTGCAGGAAACATTGGACCACGGCCAAACAGCCCGGGAAGGAATTTTAACAACAAACTACTTCTTTGTTGCCGATAACGTAGTACACATATAAAAAATAATCCCCTCCCCATTCAACTATCATTTTCATTTATAGAAAATTACCCCCTCCCCCTTCAACTTTCTTTTCATTTATAAATATTTCACCTATCTTTCTACAGTGGATTATTATGACCTTTCTTTTCAGGATACTTTATTTACCAAAATTAAGTACTTACTCTTGTTAAAACATAAAACGTTGCAGGTAAACTACCCTTTCCCCGTAACCGATCTTCACCAAAATCAATAGACCTTGAGTCCTTTATAATTTAGGGAAGTATGCAAAAAAAATATTTGATTATGTTTGACTTTACGGCAGTTATCGTTCGTCATAGAAAAGATTACCCTTGTTAAAACATACAATGTTGCAGGTAAACTACCCCTTTTCCTTAACCAATCTTCACCAAAAACAATAGGCCTTGAGTACTCTGCTATTCAGGGCTGTATACAAACAATTATTTGATTCTGTTTGAACTTGCGGCTTTTATCGTTTGCCATAGAAAAAATTCTACTCACAGACACACAGACAGGCAGACAAACAAACAGACAGATAGATAGACACACAGACACTTTTCGAAAAATGACTTTTATTCATGTTTTGAGGGTAGTACAATCAGAATCAGCCGTTATCTCGAACACGATTTTTTTCGCCAAGACCATACTTCCATTTCCTTATGGAACATGACTTCCATGTTCTACTTATTTATAAAATTATTTTTAATATGTACACTCAGAACGAAACTTAATATATCAGCATGCTTTGGGTAAAAACGTTGAGAAAGATAATCAAAATACGAATTGTACATAGTTATTAATATTTTAAAAATAAAGAATTAATTAGATTAAATTATCTTTTATTTAAACAACGCGAAAGAAAGCAAATACCGCCCAGCGTTTGTAATCTGTGAGTTCTGAAACGAAAAATTATTTTGTTTACGTATCCGTGGTTACTATATTTCGTTTACATGGAACGATATCAATTGTTAATATTATATTAAAATTTTTTTAAGTTTTCGGTCGAATAAACTTTAAACATCAATACAAAAAATTACCCCTTCCCCTTTAACTACCCTTTTCATTTATAGATATTTCATTTACCTTTCTACAGTGGATTATTGTGACCTCTTTTCAGTATACTTTATTGTCAAAATTAAGTACTTTACTCTTGTTAAAACGTAAAACGTTGCAGGTAAACTACCCCTTCCTTTTAACCGATCTTCACCAAAATCAACAGGTCTTCAGCCCTCTAGAACTCGGGCACATATGCAAAAATTATTTGATTCTGTTTGATTTTGCGGCAGTTATCGTTCGCCATAGAAAAAATGCACACACACACACACACACGCACTTTTCGGAAAATTGACTTTTCTTCATGTTTTGAGGGTAGTACAACCAGAATCTGGCCTTATCTCGAACACGTTTTTTTCGCGTTCACTATTTCCTTACGGAACATGGAAGTAAAAAATGTAAGGGATAGAAACATAGCAATAGCCTTTTCTATGCCATGCAACTCTATAACGTCGTTTAGACGCGGAGATTTAAATGTTATATGTTCTTTTGTCCTTGACGTCATTGGTTCAGTTAATTAATATTAAAAACTATTTCTATGTTGACTAAAGTTAATTGTACTCGACTTTAGAAATAAACATTTTTTTTTAACACCCGATCACGGATATTTGGTTACTCAGGAAAATTTCATAAATATTTTTGTTATTAAACGTCTCGACATTCGGGTAACTCTATTGACATCTGCAGTCATCGACGTCATCCACTGCCTTCTGCAGCGACCAAGACGAGGGCGATGTCCATGGGAACAACCCTGGTCCTCGTCCTCAGTTCCGCGTTCGTCGCTGCGCAGTTCGGTGGTCGCTACAGACAACGGTAAGGTCGTCATTAAATTTCAGGTATTTCTTTAAAAAAAAAATTATTGAATCTGCTTCTAACTCTATTCCAATTTTAAAAGTGACAATGAAATAAATCAGAAACGTTTCATTTTCAAATACTAATGGTATAAAAAATATTTTTTGCAAAGAAAAATTTTCAATTAAATTTGAAAACTAAGGAAAGCTTAAATGTTCTATAAAATATAATTTAATACAAAAAATTATAATTTAAGCAACTGTTCTTCTATTTGGACAGCTTTATTTGAGAACGTAGTTCATCGGAATGTAAATTATTTGAGAAATTCTTTACTAATGGTTTTTACCCTATCATATAATAAAATTAGTATTAAGCATTAAATTTCGAAACAGGTCCATTGTCCTAAGCCGAAATATGTCAAGACGACAACAATTAAGATTAAACATTATATTGTTATTATATTATACATTTTATTACAACATAAGAACAAAAGAAAACGTTAAAAGTACCTTAACTTTTTGACTTTTTTTAACTCTTATTACAAAATAATTAATGTTTTGTTCTTAACTTTATTAATCTTTATTAAATCTAGAAATTCTGTGTACGCAATGTTAGCCAATATTAGGCCTAACAGTTATTCAAGTCCCATAATTAATTAGGTACAAAAATTGTTTTAAAGAAATATAGCTTTCTAACTTGAAAAAAGAAAGCCAAAATTTAAAGTAATTTTAGGTTACTCTTCTGAAAATAGACTTGGGGCCCCTCGCCAAAAGGATTAACCCGTAAACTGTGATTATAATAGTTAATACTTGATTAATTAGTGTGTTTGAAAGAGTTCGCAACAAAGAGAGCAAAAACTGAAAGTCGAATCTTGTGTTTGCCAAATGTGAAGGATCTAGAAAACGTAAGTTTTCAAGAAACTAAATTGCGTTTTCACTGCAAAATATTTCTAAATAAGAATAAATATAATCCAAGAACGGTTTGAATTTTATAAAATAGGCCTAAGTATTCAATGCTTTGAAAAATTTTCGTGTATTACATTAACTCAAACAAAAGAACTGGATTTCGTAGTAAAAGGCCTACGGCGCATGGCAAGTAGTGTGTGTACTTTGTACAACGAAGGGAAGGCCAATTTTCTCAGAATTTTAGGGCATCGAATCTGCTGCACTACGCAACACAACAGTCTACGCATTAAAGTTTCTTACGTAGTAGTAATCGTATTCGTGTATTAAAGAGGTAGAGAATGTTTTGACTAAACCCGAAAGAAATCTTAATTTTGTTTTTACATTTTGCATTAGTGTCGACGCCGGATGTAATCAACAGAAAGAAATATAATTAAAAAACATAAAATTTTGTCAACAATTCATTGACTTTATATAAAAAAATCCCTATTCAAATCAGCTGACAGTACGTAATTTCAAGTAAATTAAAGCATATCTTCATAAAATATTTTTCTATTCAACGTTTTTGTAATAAAATAACTTTCTGTATCATTTAATTAAATATGGACCCCTTAGACGGAATTTTTGAGACAAAGATAATCAATCATATGAAAGTCACTGAAATTATTTTTAGTTAATGATAGAACAGATTTACATTATTAATTTAACTTCAGTAAGAGTGTACATCTGGGTCTCATTAAGCATAAAATAGTAGTCTAGTGTATCTAAAAAAATTATTTTCCATACAAAAGGAAAAAGAATTCTTATTTATTTAAGTCATCCTTTGTTCTAAGTATTCTGAAACCAAAGGAAATGCGTTTTTAACTTTAGTTATGTTTTTAGATGTTGAAGAAAGCAAATTGAAATTGAAAATGTTTAAACTAATTTAAATTGAATAATTGAACTGATTTCTGTCACAACTATAACTAGCATTTAAAATTTCTTTGTGATTAATGAAGTTCAAATTATTTTTAAAGAAGATTTTGTGCTAAAAATGTGTCGGAACAGGAAAGAAATGTCCTGTCATTTTAAAATTTACGCTTAACAGACTTGCTGAATGAATCAAGGAGTGCATGTGTTAATGAGCAATTTTGTTATGGTTTAATAATTATATTTCTTATGCACGCGTGCGCACACACACATACATATAAGCGTGAACATACATAATTAACTTTAATATGGTTGTTTAACATTATACATTTAACTTTGATTACGAGAAATGTCCGTTCTACACATTATTAAGTCTAGGAATTTCTATGTCTAGAATGTTAGCTAATTTTGACAATTATCCATATTTTGTTAATTACTTGAGTCCAAATATTGAATGAAGAAATATAATTCATAGACACTTACTGAACTTAAAATAGATCTTAGAATTTAAATTAATCTTAGATTTTGTTGTCATCAAAATTTATTAGGACTTTAATGCAAGTTACATTGTAGCTTACAGGCCTATGTTAGGCCTACATACACATATAATGCGTAGAATATTAAATTTTTTTGACGAAATTAATTAACTATAAATTTGTAGCTCATATTTGTTTAGAAAACACGGTCGAGAAATAGTATTCAACGTGTAAATATTTCATTAAATTAAAAACAGACAGAATTTATGGAAAAGATAAAATTTTAATGATAAGATAGTACAAAGTTAGTAAATGATGAAGCGCAAAACTTTGTTGTAAAACTTTTTAAGTTTTCTAATTTTGATGAAGATTGTTTTAAACTATACTAAACGAACAACATTAGTTTAATATTGATTGATTTATAAAATATTGAAACAAGTATAACAATTATATTTACCATTAATTTTAAAGTAAATTAACTAAACTTTTTTCAGATTACTATTTGATTTTTGTCTACATACAATTGTAAGAATATAAAATATTTGCAAATAATGTGCATATCATTTCAAAAAATACGAAACATATCTGCATTAATTTAATTAAAATTACATCATGCCTGCTAATTGTGTAGAGGCTGTTTTTACCGGAATAAGACTATACGTTTTAACTAGATGTAGAGAGAGAGAGAGAGAGAGAGAGAGAGAGAGAGAGAGATATTTTTTTTGTAATATGAGGGATTATTTTGTAATATTGCTGCTCTCATGTTCTGTGTCTGGATGCAGTGATAGAGTTTGTTTATTCCCATTACTTTACAAAGGCCTTTTTATAAATCGACTAACGTAATTTTAAATTAATTGTATTTAAAATTTATGTACTCATCAAAATTTATAAGACAGCGTAAATATTCTTAAAATAGTGATGGTTCTTCATCTGTACGCGCGCGCGCGTGTGTGTGTGTGAGCTCGCTTCCTTTGTTGCTTGTTTGTATTTGCACGCGATGTGTATGAAATATCTTGTTTTAGGCCCACAATAATTAACAGTAAAATCAACCTGTCTAAAGATATACAATAAAATTAATTTGTAGCTAATATTTATGTAACAAATATTTCATTAAATATTACTAATACAAAAGTTTTTAGCAAACGTAAAGTTTTAGTTGATCAAATTACTACAAAGTTGATAAGTAAATAAGCTCCAAAAGTTTGTTATTAATTTTGTAATGTACCGAATGTAACTGAAGAAAAAACCCATTAATTCTGTTAGTTAATCTCATACTGAAATGTATTTAAAATATTGTAATTAAGTAATTAATGTTAAAAATCTTAAATAGGGTTATTGAAAAAAGTAAACAATTTTATTTTATGTCGTTAAAGCGGTAACTTTGTGGATGTGTGTTGGTTAATCGAAAAGATAAAGGGTATTGAGTACTTGCAAAAATAAATATCGGAGGTTTCGCAAACGGTGTCGCAGATTGATTCCATGGCAGCAGTTTCATTCAAATTTCATTGAAAATATACAAGTCCAATCACTAAAACATCACAAACATTGAACACTGTACATTCACTGTCATTATATTACAAAAAATTTTGTTTTATTTAATTCGAGATTGTTAGTAAAGTTCGAAGTCTCTCATCAGGTTCGTAAACGTTAGATTACGGTAAATTCAGCTTGTAGCTAAAACAATTATTTAACACCTATGGCACTACTTAAAAATTGTGTGTGTTTATGAAGCAAAGCATTTGTCTTGATTTAACCTTTACATCGGGACTACATCTATCATATACCCGCTACAAACAATAATGTGTTGCATCAAGAATTCAGTCAGCTGTCGACACAGATAATTTGTCATCACTGCCATCCCGATCTCGTGCTGTCAACGATGTACCTTCTAACACAGAGCTAATCAACATTGTTATTGTGGTAGGCCATACTGTTTCTTTAAGAATTGTTAAATTTTCTAACGATTCTATATTAGCGCAAGGAAAGAAGGAATTACTGCAAATGTCAATACTTTAAAGAGTTATTTGTTAACAATTATATTTACAATTAATTTTAAAGTAAATTAACTGAAATTTCTTCAGTCAACTACTTGATTTTTGTCTACATACAATTGTAAGTATATAAAATATTTTCAAATAATGTGCATATCATTTCAAAAATATGAAACTTATTTTTTGTAAGAAAATTCCAAATCTGAGCAAACAAAAAAATTCTTACGTTCACTGAAATTTTAAAAAAGTCAATATACACGCGTACCAAGCAACTCGCATTTAAATCAGCTGATCTTAAACACTGATTAAGTAATCTGAAGCCGTCGCGTTTGTCTTAGTAACGCCACTTTTTTTTCGAAAACGAAAGCGTCGGTTTTTGTGGTTGTGGTTTTTACTAATTGTAGAAAACATTTATTGTTGCTACAAGTTTTGTACAAGTATGTAGCAGAAAAATTATTTTATTATAATTCTGTAAATTGGATATGTATTATTATTATTATTATTGTTATTCTTCTTCTTCTTATTATTATTATATTTGCATTACTAAGTACTAAATTAAATTGTGATTTAAGAAATAGTCTTAGGCTTAGTTTAATGTATATTAATATTTTATTTCATTATATTTGTATGGTATGCAATGCCAGAATTTTCAGAATGATAGTATCATTAGTTAACCATTAATTAGTATAATTATATATTTATAAAATTATATAATTTATTATATTCAAATAAATACACTGCAAGTATGATTATTTTCACCTGACGCACGTTTCACAGAAATAATTCTGTATCTTCAGAGGTTTGTTTGAATTGTAATTGAATGTTTCGCTAACAATATAGTTACAATTCGTTAACTATATTGTAAGCGTAACATTCAATTACATTTCAAACAAGCCTCTGAAGATACAGAATAATTTCTGTGAAACGTGCGTTAGGTGAATATAAACCTACTTGCACTGTATTTATTTGAAGATATTACATGGGAGACCTGCAGGAAACTATACGAATTACTTACAAAGGAATAATGGACGAAAACACCAAATTATATAATTAGTATAATTTAATATAGATGTTCTGATTCCAAGATAAAGGTTTTACGTAGATCAAATAACTTGGCAGGATTCAATACTATTCATTGATATTAACACTTTTAGTTAAGAACGATATGTTAAGAATTATTACAAAGATGAGAGACTCTTAAACCAATTATGCATATAGGCCTATATTATTAACATTTTCCCCGGTCTATCACAATTTACGAAACAATAAATTGTTTCAAAAGGTTGTTTGTTTTGTTGAACAATATTGACGCCGGACGAATCCGTCTCATCTATTTATTTTTACAAAATTAATTAAGTTATTGTCGATTGTGTCATGTAAAAATTAATTTCTAATATCTTTGTACTCTGTTACAGGTGACAAGACGTTATCGGGACATTCGTCTACGCGCCGAAGAGTTTACCAAAGTTATCAACTCTGTTGTCCATAAGTGGTTGTAAGTTACTAGTCTTCATTGTTTTTATCTTTAAATCCAACCCAAACAAGAATACTAAATTCTATTCCACTCTAAAACATACAGACTTCAGAGTTGTTAAAAAAAAATCAAATTATAAAAATTTCTACTTTTTTAAATACAAATTTTAACCAAAGTTTTGTTTGAAAATAATGTTTTATGTAAAATTTTAAATCATGATGAGCTTATCTGTAATTTGTTAATATACTGAATCTGTAACATGGCGTAACATCGCATGGCAGTAGAAAACTGGAAAGTGTGTTACTACTGAGTGGTGCTATCCAGCTGAGCTGATAAGGCCAATATAATAATCATAATGTTATTATAGTTATTTCATCATCATCATCGTCATCATCATCTTCAAGGATTAAACCAAGGGTGGTTTGTTTCGGTCTCAAATAGGCAAAGATTAGAGCTGGTCACTCCAGCGCTTCCTCGGACTTCCCACACATCTCCGTCCCCTTGGCTTATAATCATAGTTATTAAAATGTAAAAATAACTGAAAATACTAATTTCTTTTTTGATTTGGAATCTGTTTAGTAACGTTTTCGAATCATTCATCAGTAGTTCTGTAATTGTGTCAGTTCAAACAGATTTAAAGATCATAGTCAGTTCTAGGTCGTCTTTTATTTTTTATAAGTGAAATTCTACTTACTTTAGACTGCTTTGCAGTATTGCGATTAGAGGATTAAAGAGGTAAGAGTCAGGGGAGACCAGTTGTAGTGGATGAAGGGGGAGCCTGAAAAAAGTAAACGGAAGCGGGGATGTTGGATGATGTTTTTGGACAACACTGTGGTCGCTGCCTGCGTACTCGACAGATGTCAGTCATCTAGAAGATGGCTCACATTTTGTTGTTCATCAATAAACCAAACGCCTTTAATTGTCTTCTTCTTCTTCTTCTTCTTCTTCTTCTCTTCTTCTTTTTCATCATCAAGGATTAGGCTTGCAGTCTGTCCCATTTTCACAGCCACCGTTTTCTTGGTCTGCCTCTATCTCGTTCTCCAAGAGGCTTTACTGGATTATCTTTTTTGGTATTCTCCAGTCACCCATTCTATTTATGTGTTGTATCCAGTTTTTTCTTTATTTTGTTTAATTTTATCGCTTATCGAGTATATTTGTATTCAGCTCTTGCCTTACGTCTGCATTTCTTCTCATTTTTCTTTCTCATCCAGACATTTCGACTGCCGCTGCGGCAGTCATATTCAGCGGGTGTTCCGTACTGCTCCTCCGGCGACTGACTCTGCGACCGCTGTTGGTCAGAGCGGAAGACCCACCACTGAAGATGACAGCCGCAGCTGCAGTCGAAACTGTGGATGTACAACAATAGGACCACACACAGCCCAACAGCCAGGACAGTAATTTTACTGAAGTGACTTCGGCCGTGAAAACTTTAATGTTAAAACTTGTGTTTTGTTGACGTCGTGTTCCTGATAATCAACTTTGTTTTCGCAACAATATCGCGCCAAAAACTGATATCATTAAAGCTCCCGACAGAGCCATCGTGTGGTCATCCAACCAGCATTTTGTAGTTACGCATGCGACGCTTAACTTTACAAACAAAGCTATGATTCTTTAACCACGCGATTTAAAACTAGACTCTGAACTCATTAAGACATAATTTCAGTATCTTTCTATGTTCTTATTGTATCGTCACTTCTGTTGATAAGCAAATTTTCTACTTTTTTTTTCAGGTGTTACAAAAAATAACCTACTTCTACCAAAAACTAAATTGCGTAAGTTCTTCGCGAAACAGTAAAACGAAAAATCAAACTTAAAAAAAACCTAGAATTACTTTGCCCGATTTACAATCTAAATTTAGGTTTTAGATCGTATAAATATAACACTTATCAAAACAACCTTTTCAATAACGAGAAGTGTTTCTAGTTTGAAATTATTTTCAAATGACTATGAAAACAACCAATTCATGAAAACTTTGGAAGTGATTTGAAAAATCGTTTCAAAACCGGAACGTATCATCAGAATTAAATACATCAAGTGGAGGCCCAATTTAAACTTTTCATAATCGTTAAAAGCAATTTTCTAACATTTAAATACCAGTGCATAAAATAAGTATTAATTATATAGTTAATAGAACTATTCCTTTGTAAGTAGGCTAACTCGTTGAGTTTCCTGCAGGTCTCCCATGTAATATCTTCAAATGAATACACTGCAAGTACGTTTATTTTCACCTGATGCACGTTTCACAGAAATTATTCTGTATCTTCAGAGGTTTGTTTGAATTGTAATTGAATGTTTCGCTTACGATTATTGTAATTACAATTACAATTCAAACAAACCTCTGAAGATACAGAATAACTTCTGTGAAACGTGCGTCAGGTGAAAATAAACCTACTTGCAGTGTACTTATTTAAAGATATTACAGTTAATAGAATGTGTAAATATTTTTCTTTTCGGTAATGATTGTAAGTTGTTTTAATTGTGAGAACAGTTGATTTAGAAATACTGACTAAAGTATATTATAAATTGTACACAAGATAAGTATACACCATGAACCAAAACAGTTATGTATACATACTGGCCATTTGTATACGTAATTATGTTAACAGCTTGGTTTGTCATATGGAAATAATGTTTGTGTTCTGTGTAGGCCTACACAAAGTGAGAATGGGAATCGTTTCTGCGGTCGTAGTTTATGTATTGTGTCGTATGGTTTGGGTGGTTTTGGTCTTGAATTTTCTTCTTTTTCTTGTATCTTTAATTGAGTTGAATGCTATTTGCATGTGAATGACTGAAGTAATGATAAACCAAGTTTTACAAAACTTAAAAATATATGAACTTTTGCAGACACTGTTTTCACAAATAAAAATATATAAATATTTAAAAAACGTATTCCACAACTGCCTATTCGATTAGTTCGAATCAGATTTAAAGTTACATCTGAAAACAACGTTAGTTATCCTAAATAAGAAAATTGATTACACCGTTATTTTGACAACATTTTTTTAGCGAACAGAATTGTTAATATTCTGGTTCAGTCTTTTTGGTACATTTCGGTTGTCAAAGCGTTTTCAAGTCGCTCAGCATTTTCAGAGAAAACGGTTTAGTCTATAACAACAAAAACACTTTTTAACTCGAGTTGTAAAGAACTTTTAAAAACAAATATCAGTTCGTTAAATGCACGAATATTCTGTACAAGAATATTTTGCATTTTTCAGTTGTCAGTTGTAATTTATTCGCTTCTGCCTGTTTCCGATTTTGATATGTTCAATATAAAAGTTACTTTTGATTAAATTAACTCCCGGGCTGTTTGGCCATGTTCCAAAGTTTCTGACAAAACCAGACGTTTCGGCAGTACCACTGACTGCCATCTTCAGTGAAAACGAGTAATCGCTAACGTGGGATGTTGTACGACTGTGGTCCTAACATACAACATACCACGTTAGCGTTGACTCGTTTTCACTGAAGATGGCAGTCAGTGGTACTGCCGAAACGTCTGGTTTTGTCAGAAACTTTGGATCACGGCCAAACAGTCCGGGAGTTAATTTTTAATCAAAATGACACCGACCGTGTAAGCCTTCGTACAACATAGAAGTTACTATTTTTATGAAATTTGAGAAACACTTCAATACGGTTAAACTTTCAATATAACATTTCAATATAGTCTAAAAAAAGCGCGTGGCGCCCCTGCCTAGTAACATCTCACTGTTTAGGCAGTTAGCCGTACAACTAATGGAACTAAATATCATTTCATGTAAGAAAGAAAATTCTAACTTTGTCGTGTTTACTTGCTAAACTGCTACTTGTCATGATTCGGACGTGGCCTTTCAGTGGTTCCACCATTTTAGGACTTGAAAATGGTGGAAACACTGAAAGACCTTGTCCGGAACATGAGAAGTAGGAGTTTAGCAAGTAAACACGACACAGTTGGAATTTCAGAGACTGCTAATTCAAATAACAAGATATTCAAAAGAAAACGTTGATATCCACTACGTCAAATGGCTGTCGTTAAGCGCTTTCGAATGTTAGTCCTCCGATTCAGTTTGCAACCTAAATAGACTGAACATTTTCTTTTTTCTATAAAATTCTTATATTTCCACTAATACAGATTTTTTACTCTCGATAAATGTCATTTTGGAGTGTGCTCCATTGCTTCATTTGTATAATTTCAACAGTGTAAGATTTCTTGTACCAACCAAATAGTTGTCAGATTTTACACTCATCCTCCTCCTTCAGAGACTGGTCTGTTGAGTACGCTGCTGACGGTAGCCATGGGGTTCTTGATCTAAATCCGACTGGTACTGCTTCCTAACACTGGATTCGGGTATCCTACTGTAATCTGCTCAATCTGGTCTTCCTTCAGACGTACTGTTGTCTTATCGTTTCGTTTTCTGTTAAAGTCTGTCATCATCATGGTAATCATCAAAGGTTGTCAACACTATCAGTGATGCTAATAGTCTCTGACATCCTCTGATACTTTGACTGTTCTAATATTACATCTTTTATTCTTACAAGAAGATGGATAAACAATTTCTTGCGTCGTCATCTTGATTGCTTATTTCTTTAACTTATTATTCTAGTTCGTTCCAATGCCTCATATTTTCTTCTAATGGTTATGATGGTCTTAGGAAGTGGGTAGGTAATAATCTAGTACTGAGGCGAATTTTTTATTTTGTTTCAAAAACTTACATCACGCAGCACCGAGTATGCGAGCTTTCCTATTGTCTTATTACTCTTATCTTCTTCTGCCCAAATAACACGAGAGAAAAAAGTACTCTGTGACTTTATTAGGACCATACTAATACAAATAGTGTTCATTAACTTCATATACATAGCAGTAAGAACCTATTCTTGGAGTTTATAACAAGTCATTAGTCTCACCTTATGCTGATTATAGTCATCCACTTAACCCATATAACACGTTTTCCAGTTTTACTGTATATCTGTGATACAGCCAATTTTTTTTTTACGATATGAAGACAACAGAGCTGTAAGGTGACTTTGGTAAATGAATACCGTAGACAGTGTACAGTGCGGTTCAGTGTCGAGTGTACATTTTGGTGAAGTGTTGTGCAGTGCTACGGAAGGAAGAAGACAACCCGGTGGGTGAGCTGCAGCAATCTACACGCTGTGGACGACATAAGGATTTGTAAGTCAAGGTAAGCCTTAATAAGTCAATTTAACAACTTCATACTGTCTATATTTTTGTTTCTCTAATTTTGCTGTCTACTCCAGTCGTTAAAGTTTAATGGCGGTTCTTTTGAATGGATGGGGCGGGGTGATTTTTTCGAAGCCTCAGCTATGGTTATTTTTATATACGTGAATATTTGATAGTTTATTAGTATTAGGATAGTTTAGTTTATTAGTACAATAAGCAACTAAATATTGTACTAATTATTTATAGTAATATCAGCTGCTCTAGTATATCTGATTTATAGACTTTAACGAAACAGGGAAAAGAATATGTACGAGGCGTGACAAAAAAGTATCAGGATTGATTTTATTTACATAAATATACAAGAGTTACAGATTTGTAAACTTGTCTCCTTCAAAATAGTCCCCTTCCGCAGCCACACACTTCTTCCAACGCTTTCCCAACTGTTCGAAGCATGTCTTAAAGTCATCTTCAGTAAGAGCCTTAAGTTCTCTTCTATGTCTTGAATTTATCTCGCTTTCAATTGATTTTTTATATTCGAAAAGAGAAAAAAGTCACAGGGAGCCATATTTGGCGAATATGGAGGATGGTGAAGCTGTGGAATATTGTGTTTAGCAAGAAAATGGTCAACAGCATGTGACGTGTGGGCGGGTACGTTGTCGTGTTGAAGCCACCATTCACCATTCTGATGCAACTGTTATCTTTTTCGTCGAATTGCATCCCACAATCACCTCAATACAGAAAAGTAGTATTACTGGTTTACTGTTTGGCCTGGTGGAGCAAATTCATGATGAACAATCCCCTTGTGATCAAAGAAAACTGTGAGCATGGTCTTGACTTTGCTTCGGTTCTGTTTTCCCCTTTTTGGTCTTGGAGAATTTGGCGTCTTCCACACTGAAGACCGGGCCTTAGTTTCTGGATCGTATCAATAAATCCATGATTCATCACCCGTTACGATCGATTTAATGAAGCTCTCGTCGTTTTTAGCACATTCAAGTAGGTCTTGAGCAACTGACACCCGGGCAGCTTTTTGGTCAGCTGTGAAAACTTTTGGTACAAACTTTGCAGAAACACATCTCAATCCAAACTCATCGGTAAGAATGGACTGAACTGATCCGAAACTAATATTCAAATCATTTGCTAGCTCACGAATGGTGATTCGGCGGTTTTCTCGCACAGCTCAACGTTGTGGTCGGTCTTGCTGGTTAAAGGCCTTCCTGAACACTCGTCACTCTCAGCACTTTCACGCCAATCTTTAAAACGCTTGAACCACTCATAAACCTGTGTACGACTTATTCAATCTTCCCCATAAACTTTTTGTAACTTTTCAAATGTATCTTTACATGTTTCACCAACTTTTTGATAAAATCTGATACAATTTCTCTGATCAATTTTCTTTGACATGGTAAATGTACCAAATGAGATTAACACACAACAGAACAGTGAGCATTTGTAAACAAACCAGATCAGCTGTTATTATAAAACTTATACCGAGTAATCGGTATACTGTAAAGTAAAGGCATGTGTAGCTTTTTTGGAGCCAAGTCAGCTGACTTGGCGTTGCTAGTATCAATCATGATACTTTTTTATCACACCTAGTATAACACGAAAAATCAGAGCCACCATATACACAGTTGAACTTCTCTGCCGATACTAAATTATTGCCAGAGGCTTCTATAAAGAATTTTAGTGTTAATTGCCATCAAATCAAGAATGTTAAATCAATTCAGAATCGTTTCCTCGTTACACAAGTAACCCATTTTCTGAGTACAAACGAAACATTTTCAGTTAGGCCTATAGGGTGTAATGTGAACATAAGGGATGCTTGTGAAACTTTGTTAGAACTTGAACTAAACCATCTGCCGGGATGTTTGGCCGTGGTCCACGTTTTTCGTTAAAACCAAACGTTTCATCAGCACCACTGGCTGCCTTCTTCAGTGGAAGTATCGAGTCTACCTAACGGGGGTGTCGTACGTCAGGCCCACAGGACTGTGGTGAAGGCTAAAGATGTCTCTCGGTGCTACCTGCATTTATAAATTCATTAATATAAGTTATAAATTCATTTATTTATAAGTACAGGTAGCATCGCGGGACATCTTTAGCCTTCACCACAGTACTGTGGGCCTGACGTACGACACCCCCCGTTAGGTAGACTCGATACTTCCACTGAAGAAGGCAGCCAGTGGTGCTAAAGAAACGTTTGGTTTTAATTGAAAACCTTGGACCACGGCCAAACAGCCCAGCAGATAGTTTTAAGTTCAACTGACAACAACCGTGAATGCCTTCGAACATAGATTTGTTAGAACTTATATGTTCCCCCATGTTGAAGGGAGCTAGGACGGCCCGCCCTCTTTACCCTCCACTAGCCTGCCGTACAGTAGACGTAAGTTATGTTTATTAAGGATGCGATGGAGTTGTGATGCACTTGGTGTGGGGAGGAATGGTAGAGTCTCATTTTGGGAAAACATAATTTAATTTAATTTGGGGTGGAAATGTCGCCATATTGTGGTTAGATTTCCATGTCGTCTGACCGGACTCACTCACCCCAACGGTTTTTTAAAATTGAATTTAACATGTTAAAACTGGTCTGTAAGACCAACCATCAACTTATCTCTAAAACGTCTTAATACTAAATACATATCAGCCAAATTAAGTCTAATGACATCCTTTAGTTAGTTCTGGTGTTCTTAACTAAACATTCTCACCCACGCACAGTGCTCTGCTTTTATAACACAAAACACTACATAAGTTCAAATAGCTTTGTTCTCTTCAGTCTTTGGAACACGTGTTGATTGTCCAGCAGCTGAAGAACTTCTGCATTTTCGTGGAGATGAAGCCCTTCTTCATGCTTCTTCGCAAACCTTTTAATCTCTTCTTTAATTGTTGGAATACCTAGATCTCTGTGGATATCGGCGTTTCTAACATACCATGGTGCATCCACCATGGTCCGCAAAACTTTGTTTTGGAATGTTTGTATTATCCTGATGTTACTATCTTTCGCGCACCCCCAGAGTTAAATTCCATACAGCCAGGTGGGTTTAATTATCTGATTATAGATCAGGGTTTACTGTATAAAGACAGGTTGGAATGTTTTCCTGTGAGCCATTTATATTGTTGGAATTTTATGTTAATTTCCTCTTTTTTCTTTTTTACATATTCTTTCCATCTCAGTTTGGTATCCAATGTCATACCCAGGTATTTGGCTTTGTTTTCATAAGGAGGTACCGTTCCATTTATGACCAATGATGGAAGATTATTCATCTTTTATTGGTGAAATTAATGTGTGCCGACTTGGCTTCGTTAAGTTTAATTTTCCATTTTTTGGTCCATTCATATATGGTATTGCTAGCTTTCTGCAATAATGGGGTTGAAATAACCTCATCTTGCCCTGTTAGCCAAACGTGTGGTTGTATTAATCACACCAGCTGGGAATACTACAGGTATGGTGGTATTCACAGTATCCTATTTGTGAACTGTAGAGTTTAAAATAACGTAACCCGACTATACAGATCCTAATCCCTGACAGGGGTAAATTTGGAGGTAACCTTAAATAAAATGTTTTGACTGTCCAAACTGTTTTCTAAAGCAGAGAGTTGAATCACAGAAACACACGTACGTATATATAATGAAATTCGGTGGAATATGAACAACTTAGTCTTTGAAGCTAATTAAAAATTTATTTAATCACAAATTTTTGAAAGTAATATAATGGATTTGTCTGCTGCTATGTTTTTATCTATGTATAAAATATCTTTAAGTTTCAATAACAAATATGAAAAAAAAATTAGGAAAATATAAGTATGACAATATCTGGTCATATTCCCCGTATATGTGGGGAATATGAGCAACTCAAAATAAATTAATGAAACACAACAATTTGTTAAAAACCATGTTTTTTGTTGTAAAATACTCTAATAATTACCAAAAACATATAAAAACCTTATTATATTTAAAAATTAAGCATAAAGCAAAAACATGTGTAATACAAAAAGGTGAAAATATTTAACAAGAGTTCGTTCAGCACTAAATCAATCTTTAAAAAATTATTATTAATTTGAAACGTTCAGAAGTAAAAATAAGTTAATAATTATATTACAATAAGACTCTAGCATAATCTATTTTTTTAATTGATGATAAACATAAAACTATGCACAGTAAACACATACAAAACCATCATAAACATAATCAACTCACAGCTCTTTTGAACCAATGTTTTTACTCTACACGCTGTACCCACTTCTTCATTGAATATTGACAATTATTGTAAACGGGAAATGTGGCATCCTTATCCTCTTTAATTACTTTCCGCAAAGATACAAGTCTGTTGATGGAATTGTTTAAAAATATTCCCCCTTCTTTTGTCGTTTTGTTTTAAGTTCTTTAATAGAATCAGCTGATGTGAGTTCCTTAGACGTTCATTGCTTTCTTACCTGTGAAGTTGTTGCTCACTTAACTATTGGTAGTAGAGAAATTACACAAATGCCTTGTACAGACACTTTTTACACAGTTTTGGAAATTATCCCACTCATCAGCCATATTCCATAAGTGAATTAAGATGCTCATATTCCCCCGAGTGTAGAGACATAATAAAACTTACACATAAGCATATAACCTGCACTGATCTCGGCCAAATATATGTCGGCCACTTTCTTTTAAATAGTATTTACGGCAGAATATTAACTATTTGGTACAGCACTAATATATTGGTAATTAAATCTTAATTATTTAGACGCTTGAATAACTATGGAGACAAATGCGTAATAAGTTTAAATGACCAGTTAGCTTAAAATAAGTTTGACTAAGCAGAGATGTCATCTAGCGTAGTGCCACTTTCAGCACTGCACAATAGCAATCCAAGTAGCGTCACCAACACAAAACTACTGGTAAATAACTTATTCTGTGACAAATATGGTTAAGTATTAAATCTGTTCATATTCCCCACATTGCTCATATTACCCTGAATTCCCTTATAGATAATTCTATGTCTGTTTACCGAAAAGTAATATTATAATTCAGGTACATAATTATAAGAATTTTCCTCCGCACTTCCTCACTGTGTTTGGCAGTTCTTTTGTCTCTGTGTTACGTGTCTTGTTTGTACAATCGATGCCATTTCTTCGTTCTTGTTCTACGTTTTACTCATTTTTGACCTCTACTCTTGCTTTCAAAATACATTTCACCGGTTTATAATCTTATTTTCCTCTTGCTTGTCACGATCAGTCACTTTTGTCTGTTCCGGCTTCACTCCCACACTTTGTTTTGTCACAGGCTTGTTATAGCCTGCCTTAGTATTACATCCAGGTACATATACTTAACATGGTCCCTCCCGGGGGCGGATTAGAAGTGCGAGGTGTCCTATGTTGCCATTAGACTGGTGCCCCCCCGATTCAAAATTCAACATTTTACCCATTATTTACACTGATAAATGGTATACTCAGTTTCGAAAGTTAACAATTATTTTATTAAACTCTCAACTTACAATAAATATTTAGCTAAACAATGATTACAATGAGCATAGTAGTAGAACTTAAGTTTAGAAAATACTAATCGATACATTTTTTCCTGATTTTGTCCGTACGAAATCTTGTGTAATTTCTTCTAAATCGAGCGATTTGTGTCTTGCTTTCAATATTCAACCTTGCTAACGAAGATAATCTCTTATCTCCCACAGTTGCACTCAACACATTTTTAATGCGTTTTAATACAGAAAATGATCTTTCAGTTTAAAAGCAGACGATAAGCAATGTGCATATTCGGAAATACATCAATCGTTTTACAGTCAATAATCCAGTGTAATACTTTGAGCGGATAAAATGTAGTATCATGGTATCTATCACCTTCATTCGAAAGATTTAAAAAAAAAACTTCTTTCTTGCAATTTTACTCGTGGCACATAGTGCTTCAATTCTACCACAAGATCGTTATTCAAATACTTCGAATAAACTTCTATAAGAGCTTTCGCTTGATTTTCGAACTTGACACTCTCCATAGTAATAACTACGTAAGTAAACCAAACAATTGCATAATGTGATTATAAGCTTTGCTCGCTTAGTCAATTCAGCTGGATGGTGGCCCCTCTGACAGCTGAGGCCCTGGTGCCCGGTACTTCAGAATACCCCAGCGTTATGGATAATCCGCCACTGGTCCCTCCGTCTTTCTTTATAACATGATGTTATATCATAATGGCATAAGAACTTATACATGTCGTATGTCATTAGTTCTTATACGCTCAAGACTTGTAATAAATTTCGAGGGGATCGAAAAAATCTCTTTTCTAAGGATTCCGTCAATCTAAAGTCTCCTTTTCTAGGGGCCCAAGATTCTGATCCATACAACAAACAGAGGGCTGCCATCACATTATAAACTTTGAGTAACTTTCCCTCATTTCCTAAGTGACTTTATAAACTTTCCCTTATTGTTTTTCTCTTCAGAATTTGACGTACAATGCTACATATCCTTCCATATTTGTCAATATTATTTAAAATATTTTTGCCCTTATCATATGTATTCATATCGCACACCAAGTAATTAAAATGTGCTCCCCGTTTGAGATCTAGGTCGGCAATTATAATTTTTGTTCGTACTGAATCTTTTCCTAGAAATGCCACCGCAGTCTTGCATTTTTGTAATAATATTTTTAAACTGTCACGAAATATCTTCACTGGTCTGGATTATAACCTGATCATCAACAAAGAGCGTAGTATTTAAAAATTTGTTCTGACTAATTTTTACACCCGGTGGTACAACTTTCTTCCATTCTCTGATAAGGTCACTCATATAGATCGGAAGAGTGTCGAAGGTAAAGCACATCCCTGCCTTAGGCCTTGATTATTTTCAAATTCCGGAGTCGGTTCTTTGCCATATCAATATCAGTTCTTTTGGCGTTACTATAAAGGGATTGTAATATTTTGATTTATATTGTGATTTAAATATTTTGATTCATAAACCATAACCATAATGAAACCATAATAAAATATACAAATCCATGGCAGTTCCTACCCTTACTTATGGGCTCAGAAACGTGGACAATGTCTGCTAGACAAATATCTAGAAGTCAGTCTACTGACATGAAATTCTTGCGTTCCATAGCTGGGTACACAAAATTAGATATGAAAAGAAACAATCAGATAAGAGAGAAACTGAAAGTTAAAGAAGTAAACGGAATCGTCAATAAGTATAGAGAACGCTGGAAATAACACATTAGCAGAATGGGCAGTGACAGATTCCCCAAGGTAGCCTTATTGTATCAGCCGAAAGGGAATAGAAGCCTGGGAAGACCCAAGAAGGATGGTCCGACCAGTTTACAGCCGGAACAGACTAAACAATCTGAGCCATGAAGAAGAAAAGAGAAGAAGGTTTTGAATATTTTGATCTGGGATGTACTGATTTCTAGTATGGGACATTTTAACAAGACGACGGAACGAATTGAATTTATGTTTCTCTGTTCTTCTATCTAGATCCTTCATCATTTGTTATCTTGTTACATCATTTCTTATTTTGTCTTTTCTAGTTACACTTTTGACTTTTCTTAGGTACTTTGGCTACATCGCTTATAATTTATTTGTAGTAGGTTCAATTGTACCCAAATTTTACATCTATAAATTAAGAGAGATTCAGGTTTATATACCAAAGGCAAATTAAAAACTCGTATACGATTATGTTACAGAGAGATATCGAGATATTTTATTGAAAACGTTTACATATTTTGGTACCTCTCGTAATACTTTCCCTAAGTTACGGCCACTGTATTGTGTGTACGTGTATGTGTGTATTTGTATGCGTGCGTGTCTTTTATATTCTTCCTCTGGTTCTACAGCCTCTGACGATCACTTCCCATTGCTCTTCTCCAGTGCTCTCAAGCGTCCAGGATCATCAGATCTTCCCCGACATCATCTTACAATCAATGGCGTATCTACAATTTGGCCTGGGGCCCCCTCTGGAGTTGGGTCGGTTTTCTACAAAAGAAGAAACAAGTTAAGGCTAATCAACATTACCATCTTTAAAATGGCTGAAATCAGTTCCCACTGAAGTATACGGTAATAACACAATAAAAATACACGTTATTGGAACACTGTTTACAAGATATTTATTGACCGACTTGATTTTCCTAAATTTCATATTTCAAACGTAGGCTATACGCTAATGCTGGGTAATACGCGTATACCTATTTGTATATTTAAAAAAGAGTCACTACTATATAAGGGCGCACAGCTGAAAAAATAATAAAACAGCCAACAAATTTAAGAGATTAATAAGATTGGTCAAATTTTTTCGTCGACCCTCTGGGGGTAGTCCGGTCCCATTCGTCCCTCCCCATAAATACTTATAATCTCTTCTTTGGTCATCACCTCCTTATTGTGCAGTATATGTTCTTTCATTATCGTCTTCACATATTTATAGATATCCTCAACTGTTGCCTTCACTTACCTCTCCCGCCGTGTCCTCAGGACTCTATATTTACCTATATTACAAGATTGTGACTAAATTTTGTTATTTCTTTGTTACAGAGGAGTCAAGGAAGGAGTTGTACTGATGCAGATCTGTTCGAGATCGGTAAGTCAAGCCACTCTTAGTAACAGTGTCAAATAAATCTTTAGGGACACTGACATGTTCACTTAATCCCACCCCACATCGACTTCGTGCAACTTCGGGTCGGTTCGGTTCGCGTCGCGCTCGGGTTGGTTCGCGCCGCGTTCGTCTCGGTTCTTTACAAAAATATTATTTT
Organism: Magicicada septendecula; assembly: GCA_034769895.1. Lineage (NCBI taxonomy): Eukaryota > Metazoa > Arthropoda > Insecta > Hemiptera > Cicadidae > Magicicada > Magicicada septendecula. The sequence continues at coordinate 39,591,320 of CM068368.1, read as the reverse complement.
GATTTTTATTATTAAGATCAATACTGGTTTTTGGTTTAACTTGCGTTTTGTTTTCTGAACACCAAACGTTTCACCAAACCTTTCGAAGTTCAACGACGACACCGATTCTGACTAAGAATGCCTCACCGTGGAATGAACGAAACTTTTGGTGTTATGAAAGCTAAAAACGTATTGAATCTTAAAACAGGGTTGATCTTAAAAAATGGCCACATTTAACTTTTTTTTGTAGGGGGATGAAACAGGTGGAGGGTTGTTCTGTTTCAGGAGAGACATCTTCAAGGAGAAGCCCACCGCATGCTTAGTTAGTTACGTTTGGGAATTTCTTAGGTTTCATCCCCACTAAATCAAGTGTAGGTAGTCTGTAAGGAAGTGAACATGTCAGACTTTTGAACTTAGGAAGAAAACGTGTACAGATTTATTTGACACTGTATAAGTTTCGGTGCTCACAACAACTCTCTTATATTTTGGGCAAAAATGTTGAAAGTGAAATTGATTAAAATTTAAATTGTGGGCACTGAGTAGTAGTGTTAGTGACAGCAGCTCAGAGTCTACAGGAATCCTCTCCCTTAGAGTCGCGAAGTAATTGGTTGATCACTTCTTATTTTCCTCAATAACAACAACGCTTTTCCATGGTCAGCCACGTTTATCGATATTATTATTAGTATCACTAATAACATACGTTACGCCCATGAGACAATGTGTCATTCTCAATTGATGAAGCTGAGAGGCCTTCGGTAGAGTCCGCAATCTCAGATTTATCACTGAGGATGTCACGTGACACAGAATAGGCAAAACGTAATGTGCTAATAATAAATATATTCAACAAACCATGATTGTCAGTTAAAAACAGCGTTCTTTTAAATAAAAATCCAACCGCGCAACGGTTTTTCTTGAAAGTAGTTTTTTCTTCTACATTGTTTTCTTTTAAACGCGTTAAAAAAAAAACTTATTGATACTTTTTGTCAAAAATATTACAAAAAATTATGCATTTTTTGTTATTAAAATGTATATAAACGCAATTAAAGTCACAGAAGATTAAATTAAATATTATTTTCTTATAACCGATGTTTGCCATATTTGCCATTTAAACATTATTTACGTAACTTTGTTTAACTACTAATTAAATCAGATTGTTGTAAAAATTGTTATTGTTTGCTTTAAAAACTTGAAAACCGGTAAAAAATTAATTATTTTGTATTTAAATGAAGATACTTAATTCAATAAACGGTGAATGTACTTCCGGTCTGGTTAGAATCTTTTCAGGTTGGTCCCCGTCGTCGAAGAGTCTTCAGTTGTATTTTCTAATCATTTCTCTTTCAGGTACACCTTTGAACTTATCGGCGTGGCATTGTCCAGGAGTGTCCGCAACTGGGTAGCGTGTCCATTTTTAGACTAATCGAGCCAATGAAAATGTCCACCCCCGGTTGAAATGTTCACACCTGGCACTGTCGCGCTGGCACACACACCACACAATACCATGTACACACCTTACACAACCCCTCGACATTGCACTGCGTCGAGGGGTCCTTCAAGTCCTCAAACACATATCTGAGGCAAAACCATTTTTTTGTCGTTTGTTTTGTCAAAACGCGGAAATGTTGTTTTGGTTGGCAGCTGAAAGTTTGGTTAGGTCCCACATAGTATGTAAGTGTGCTTTCTGTTTCAGGTGCAGGGCTCTTTATTTATACTTATATGATTCCGTTATTTGTATTTTGTATATTTTGAATGAAATTTAACATTGTGTACTTACATGGTTATTATAAATATTAGATTGTATTTTTGAAAATATTGCTATATTATTTATCGATGCGTATTTTCGTTTTTTAACGTTTGGGTTTTGAGCCACGGAATATTTGTCGTTATTCGTATTTAACGTTTGGGTTTTGAGCCCACAGAATATTTTTCGTTATTCGTATTTAACGTTTGGGTTTTGAGCCCATGGATTTTTTTTCTTTACTTTTTTGCTCACCGTTGTCGAATTCGAACTTTTCGAAAAACACAGTTTATTTCAATCAAATATATTGGAACTTACCGTCTGCGGCTTTCAGAAACAGCGTCTTTATAAATTTACATGTTTCGGGACCCTTGTCCCATCATCAGAATTTAAAAAGCAATTGTGTATCGTTTAAATATGATACACTTGTCAAACACTTAAAATATTAAAATTTAATATAAAATAACTTAATATAACATATTATAATATTTACAACGAGTACGAAGGTTACCGATGTCCCGAAACATGTAAATTTATAAAGACGCTGTTTCTGAAAGCCGCAGACGGTAAGTTCCAATATATTTGATTGAACAACACGTGGCTTGGTACTAAACATTTGGGATTTATTCCTTTTAAACAGTTTATTTATTGTGGACAAGAAGAACGACTTGGATTTGGTTCGGTTTGGTTTGGTTTGTTTGATTGGTTTGGTTTGTTTAAGAAGAAAGAAGAAAGAAGAAAGAAGAAAGAAGAAAGAAGAAAGAAGAAAGAAGAAAGAAGAAAGAAGAATATTTCAACGCAAATTTGTATGAGGTAGGTTGAATCCAATTCTTACTCCTATAGATGCAAGTTGCTGGATGGTTATGATATCCCGTTGCTGTTAACAAAATTTTGTAATTATTTGTCTTTTCATAAAAAAGAAGAATGTTAATATTATGTTAGCTCTTTACCTCCGTCTGCCCTTAAGGTTATACGTGCCCTCAGCCATTGAACGGCCTTGTAGTCAATTAGCTGGGTTTTGTATTCATGCACATGTCGCTTGTCTTTAAAACCAAGATGCCATATAAATTCGTTGACGATGTTTTTGCCTCGTTATCATTTCCTTTATCTGAGTCAAATTTATTTAACAAAAAGTAACTCTTACGGCATATATTTCTATACTATTCTTTGCGACTGGAAATCATAATTGTCTGGAATAGATACAAGTATTAAGCAGAGAAACGTCTCATTGGAGTATGGTTTTCTGCTTTTAGGATAAGTTTGAAGTGATATTAGTATTAAGCAGAGAAACTTCTGATTGGAGTATGGTTCTCTGCATCTAAGTTAAGTTAGTATTCTAAATACATTAGTAATAATATTGATTTAATGTGTTTTAATGTTTACCAATTATAATGAGCTTGATACCCACCATCAAGCTTATTATAATGTTTGTTATTTAATTTAATTCATTTTGGCTATAAAATATCAACATTTGGCAATCAGAAGAGATAGCAAAATTAAATTCTTTTCAAAATTTAAATACTAATCAATGGGTTCTTCATTGAGATGGGGACCATGTCACTCACTCCATCTCAAGCCTCTCCCATTTTGCAGAAAAAGAGGTCCCTGTCGAGGCTGATACTTTGACGACAGTGACAGGGCTTTCCACCAAATTCAGCCGAGTGACAGGTGGGCATTTAGTAACACGGTCTACGCGGAACCATCTTGGATTGGCTCGTTCTGACTTGGTTGGCGGAAATGTTCGCTGTAAGCGGCCAAAGGCCGTCGTTCATAAACTGAATAGTAACGCAAACTGCTCCTGAATTGTAAAACTATAGTTTATTTTAAATTGGAATGGGATTTTGCGTGATGTAAGCGCGGGAGGTTCGGCTTGGACTCGTCCAATTAGCGTCGTGGAAATTGGCGCGCGTTGCCAGTTCACCATCGCCTGGAACAAATGAAGTTCTGTGATTTTCATTGCGTATTTACTACTGGTTGTGTAATGGTTTTCAGTAGTTAAATACAAACAGTTTTTTTTAAGACTATGCATTGGAAGTGCGTCATTTACTTTAAAGCTAAGTAGACAAATGTCGGTATGGAGAACCATACACGACTTCCATGTTCTAAGATTTATATTTAAAATCATTTTCGAAATTAAATATTTCCATAGGATCTACTTTTTTCTACTTCTTGCTTTAGCCTTAACCACAGTACTGTAGTCACTAACGTATACCACCTCACGTTAGTGCACTCGATTTTCACTGATGATGGCAGTCGATGGAACTGCCGAAACGTCTGCTTTTGCCGAAAACATTGGACCACAGCCTGGGAAGGAATTTTAACAACAAACTACTTCTTTGTTGCCGATAACGTAGTACACATATAAAAATTATCCCCTCCCACTGCAACTATAATTTTCATTTATAGACAATTACCCCCACCCCGTTCAACTAGCCTCTTCATTTATAGATATTTCATCTACGTTTCTACAGTGGATTATTAAGTTCTTCTTATCAGGATACTTTATTCATCAAAATTAAGTACTTTACTCTTGTTACAACAATAAATGTTTCAGGTAAACTGCCCTTTCCCCGTAACCAATCTTCACTAAAATCAATAGGCCTTGAGTATTCTACAACTCAGGCACATATGTAAAAAATTATTTGATTCTGTTTGAATGTACGGCAGTTATCGTTCGTAATGAAAAAATTTCTCATGTTACAACATAAAATGTTGCAGGTAAACTACCCCTTTCCCTTAACCGATCTTCACCACAATCAACAGGCCTTGAGTACTCTACAATTTAGGGATGTATGCAAAAACTTATTTGATTACGTTTGAATTTACAGCAGTTATCGTTCGTCATAGAAAAAATTACCCTTGTTATCACATAAAACGTTGCAGGTAAACTACACATTTCTCTTAACTGATCTTCACCAAAATCAATAGGTATTGAGTCCTCTACAATTCAGGGATGCATGCAAAACATTATTTGATTCTGTTTGAACGTGCGGCAGTTATCGTTCGTCATAGAAACAATTACTCTTGTTAAAACATTAAAAGTGGCCGGTAAACTACTCCTTTCCCTTAACCGATCTTCACCAAAATCAATAAGACTTGAGTCCTCTACTACTCAGGCACATATGTAAAAAAGTATTTGAATCTGTTTGAATTTACGGCAGTTATCGTTCTTCATGAAAAACGTTCTCTTGTTACAACATAAAATGTTGCAGGTAAACTACCCCTTTCCCTTAACCGATCTTCAACAAAATCAACAGACCTTGAGTTATCTACAATTGAGGAAGGTATGCACACAATTATTTGATTCTGTTTAAATGTGCAGCAGTTGTCGTTCATCATAGAAAAAATTACTCTTGTTAAAACATAAAATGTAGCTGGTAAACTACCCCTTTCCCTTAACCGATCTTCAACAAAATCAACAGGCCTTCAGTCTTTTACAATTGAGGAATGAATGCAAAAAAGTATTTGATTCTATTAGAATGTGCGGCAGTTATCGTTCGTCATAAAAAAAGTTACCGTTGTGAAAACATAAAATGTTGCAGGTAAACTACCCCATTCCCTTAACCGATCGTCACCAAAATCAACAGGCCTTCCGTGTTTTACAAATGAGGAATGCATGCAAAAAAATATTTGATTCTGTGTGAATGTGTGGCAGTTATCGTTCGTCATAGAAAAAATTACCGTTGTTAAAACATAAAATGTTGCAGGTAAACTACCCCTTTCCCTTAACCGAGCTTCACAAAATCAACAGCCATTGAGTTCTCTACAATTCGGGGCTGTATGCGAAAGATTATTTGATTCTGTTTGAATTTGCGGCTGTTATCGTTTGCCATAGAAAACAATTACCCTTGATTAAAAAAAATATCTGTATGGAGAACCATATATGACTTCCATGTTCTAAGATTTATATTTAAAATCATTTAAGAAATGAAATGTTTCCATAGAAACTTGTAATGATTAATGATCGAAATTTTAAAAAAATTTTAATTCCTCGATCAAGTGACACGTTCCCACACTCAAGTCGACGGACACAAGCCCAGGTCGTAAATAATGACGAATCGAGGGCACGTCAAACCCGACGACAGAGCGAAGACAAAGAAAAAATGTCTGAGCACTGCACACAATGAGTATTTCAAGGCGTCACTGACAGCTAGCCGTTTGTCAAAATTTACAGCACCCAACAATCTGAAACAAAGACTTCGTCCAGCTGCCGAGTTACACGGAATCGAGATGGAACGCCTGCTGTGGAAGCAAAGTGTAACTGCTCAATTATGAAAGGCTTTACTATGTTACAAAGGAAGTACAGAGCAATTTTAACGGAGAGATAGACAATAGACGTAACTCAGTGAATACTGCCAGTGTACCCTGCACAGCGTGAAAACACATTCTTGACAGTTTACTGAAATTTACGACTGAAAAGTAGAATTTCACCGAAATGAAGACAACGAAGGGTTGATAATCGGCGGAACGAACGTCGTGGAACTTAGACAATTAACCAAGACCTGGAGTCTGTTAACAAAAGCTCAGTCAGAACCTTAGGGAAAGTCTAAACAAAGGATAACAGAAGGCCATGAAATTGTCCTAATTTCTTAGAATCTGTGCTACGCTCGTCACATGAAACACTCCGGGGATGACGACGACCAACCAGCATCAAGCATCTTCTAAGAGAGCTCGTGGAGAGAGTAGGAAGGGTTCGGCCGACGAATCGTGAAACAGAGGATGAGATCTACAGAAGGGTAGGAATTTGTACGACCAATCAAGAGTTCGAGAAGGCGTAGAGATCGAAACTTAGACTTATGGGTAAGATGTTCCAATAAAACTGTTTGGCGAAGACGCGGAGCAGGCAGTCAAGTAGTTAATCGAGAGTCAGTAATTTTCAATCGGGCAGTCAAGTAGTTAATCGAGAGTCAGTAATTTTCAATCGGGCAGTCAAGTAGTTAATCGAGAGTCAGTAATTTTCAATCGGGCAGTCAAGTAGTTAATCGAGAGTCAGTAATTTTCAATCGGATAGTCAAGTATTCAATCGAGTAGTCAAGTCGTTCAATCGAACAGTTAGTCGCAGTTAACAGTCAGTCGGTAGTCAAGAGTATGTAGTTAATAGTAGCAGTTGGTAGTCGCAATTAATAGTCAGAAGTTAGTGCGTACGATAGACAGACGATTGATTATGTCGACCGACCGGATTCACTAATTTGTAAATTCATAAGTGAACAAAGACATCGGTATAGTCACACTTATACACAATTCTGTGCGGAAATATAAACTATGAGTGCGTACGGGACTTGAAATCTCAACTGACGCGCACATAATAATATACTAATTAACATTTAAAGTAGAACAGTGAGTGTCACCTCAAACATTCTCACATCATAACGTATCACCATGTTGAACAATTAGTTGAATAAACTATACCAAACAATTAAGCACGCAGTACGCGATACACCCAAATAGACGGCACAGTTAACCATGTACACAAATATGGCAAACTTTCAGAACAATTCAAGTTAATGACAACATTAACACCTCACTATTTGAACTCCGGACACTCGACATCAGCGGGTTACCACAATACCATACACATGACGGGAGTGGAGATTTAGTGGAGTGAAGTGAAGTTATCAGTGCTCTGCGTAACAGTGATTATGATCTTCGACGAATCATCTAGAAAGTGTCTTCTCACGACGACGGAATTGGATAAACACTCTCAAAGATAAGCTTTATGTCTACTTAATCTTAGTAGTATATACTACTGTTCTGTTGCCTCTTTTCAAAGAACTAACCCCAAGAGAATAATTACATATGAGTCATATGAATCATAAAATCTATAAAATAACACTAACGTAATTCGTTATCTGAGAAATAATGAACGCATTTTAGGTAGGAATAAGTATAATTGTTGATTGTTTATTGTTCGTATATGTTTTATATATGTGCATTATTTACTGCATTTGAATGTACCATGTGTTTATGTTTCAGGAAACATCGTATAAATTGAATAATTGTATTTATATCATGTGTTTTAATATGTATGTAATTTGCAGGATATAGTTACTTACTTCAATAAGATGTGTAATAAATAAGTAGTTAATTTACAGTATTCATGCGTTCATTATTGAAATTTCACCTTTGTTATTGATGTATTTTCATTCTAAGTATTACACTAAAAATCTCATAACTTATGTTAAACATCAATGGATACAAGAAACTCGACCATTGAAACGTCTGATTAATAGACTCATAAAATCGTATTTAATCAGACACTGTGTTGAGTCAAATCTGACGAATAGAAATAATTTTAGATATATCAATTTTAACGTATTACATAAATCTTTAATTAATATGATTCATAATTGTTGAGTAATTAATCCGCGCAGATAATTAGCACAGATTAATATTCACTAGATGTAAATGGTTTACACAATTAATTACCACAGATGTAAATTATATTTACACCACTAAATGTAAATGGCTGCACAACGCTTGGCATTAAATGTAAATGGCATCCAGCTTTAGGGCGAGATACATATGAGAAAGTGATAAACTCACATAAAATACCACTAGTCCCATTTACTAAATGTAAATCATTTATATCACGATTAGCATAATAAATAAACCCCATTTATGCTAACTATAAATGGCGCCCAACGTGGGGCAAAAGAGAGCAGACAGTAGTATTTAGACTAATTACAATAATATAGTACGTAAGACATTATTAAATAAGTGTAAGGTTAGCTTGACTGGTAAATGATAACGCGAAGCAAGGCGAAAATGGCTAGCGGTAGTTCTGATAGCATGGACTTTGACGTTAACAACCAGTTGGGCGCACCCGACACCAACGAAGAAAACTCATCAGTCACCGAACCAAATATGACGGAGGAGACGTCAGAGGTCAGAGCGCGGGGACAGGAGTCACAGCAACCACAAGAGTCCCAGCAATCACATGAAGAGGCATCGCTACGTTCATTGTTGATGGACTTCATGCGCACGAATAATGAAAGCTTCAAGATTATGAATCAGAAATTCGATCAGAAATTCGATCAACATAAAGAAGAAATTAAAGAAGAAATCAACCAGAAATTCAATCAAATTAATGAAAATTTTAATAATTATAAAGAAGAAATTACGCAACATATGAATGAGCAGTTCAAGCTGTTTCGTACAGAAATACGTGAATACAAGGATACCTGGAAAGTGGATGGAAACGAAGTCCAGAAGAAGCAAGAAGAAGTGATGAATGAGAATTACGAAGACGTACGGAAAGTACAAGACACTGATAACACTGTTGATTTTACGGATGTATCAGCTACTGAGAAATTATCAACTATTCGATCTAACGTAAGTTCAAGAAACAAATGGATTAAGAAGAAAAATGACTTTGTTCCTTTGTATATGAGGAAGTGGGAAGAGGAGTATCCAGACGTGGATAAAGATAGTAAAATTTTACTACCACCAGGTAGAACGCATAAAAGGTACAAATTAAGAAACGCGAGAATAGATACGGCATCAGTGAATTCTATGATGAAGTATCCAGCTTGTGAAATAAGCATAGATCGGCGAAGTAGTCGAGCTGCATCAATAAGAAGCATGAAGGGAAAGTTTAAAGTTGAAACAAATACCGCATGTTATAAGGCTAAAAGCAAATTTACACAGGCCATGGATGACATGAAACGGAAGGACCTACAAGATCCGTATGCATGTTCATCATGGACAAGAAACGTCATGAGGAAGAGGAGAAGAAAAATCTCTACTAGACGACTTAAAAATGTTGTAAAGGATCGTGATAGTACTGGAGGAAGAGTCCAAGCACTCGGGGTAAGATCTCTTAGGAACCTAAGAAACAAAATTTTATTATGTAAACACACGAGTAGTAAACTGACTGTCGAACAACGGAATTGTATACAGGCTTGGAAACGGCGGCAAAAGCAGAACGGCGCGTGTTTACTTAGTGAAAGCTACTGGAAAAAGCGGCAAAAACTACGCACTGTATATGTGAGCAATGGAAGTACGGTTGCGAAGGGTTGTATAAGCCAAGGGAGGCAGTTTAAAGCGTGCTGGCCTGAGGCAGACCGACAAAAAGGAAAGTGGGACACACCTCTCACTCACTCACATAGAACGAGACGGAGAATGGTCATAAATCTTAGGCGCGCAAGTGCAGCACATTGTAGCGGAATAACGGGGACGGCCAACCAGCCAGTGGAAAAAATATGTTACACAAAACCCAAGGTCAAACACCTTAATGTTTACAAACAAAACGCGTGCGTTAGTAACAGCACGATAGTGACGGGACATAAAAGTATGTCATCACAAATGTAAATTAAGAATGAAAAATGAAAACGTATTAAGAAGACGATTTTAAGAATGTTTGAAAATGTAATGATGAAATTAGATAGTACTGAATAAAATACATTAAATACATTGGTTGTATGGGAATACATAAACCAAATAAAGTAATTAAAGATGAATATTGATGAATGAAGAGTAGAAGATTAATGAATGAAATTAAAACAAAGCCACGTATGAGCTTGTAGAACATACGGCAAATCAAAGTGCATTAAAAGGTATCATGAGCCAGCGAACGGAAGTATAGATAACACGAGTGGTAGCGACGACTCCCGGCGACCAGCAGAAGACATAGTTTAGGTAATTTGCTCGCGCGGCCAGTCCAGCTAACCAAATAATGATATGCATTTTACTTGTTGTGTTTAGTCTGTATTTCAATGCTAACTGTGTTTGTGATCAGCACATAATTGTCATTCGTTATGTTAATTAGACGTATAAATACCAACATATACAGAAAGTGATTTGTGAAATGTACCATGTGTCAGAAGGACAGTGTAATACTATGACACAGGACACCAAAGACGTTAATAATTATGAATAATAACTTGTTAAAATGTAGAGACTCGAATAATTTGTTTATGTAAATAATAATTCAAAATGGACGATTGTTTTATAACTTTAAGAGTATGCATCACGAAGTATGCTGATTCCTTAACTATTTAATTAATATGTATGTTTCTTTTACCAATGTAATCATTTATAACATGTTACGAATTGACCATATGTATATATTTGTTAGTATCAACTGTATTCTAGAGACAGTAATGACAAGTTTAAAAGTATTTTATTGCTATATAGGTCATCGACATAAGATCGATTAATATAATGGGTAGCTAATCTACAGCTTATCTAATACATTGTGTATAAAGAATAACGAGACAAACTGTCAAATGGACAAACGTCCATGTCTTAAATTCAATTATTTACTCGAAATCGTATTGTACAGTCCGCATATGGACAGACAAAGTGTAAAAATGCGTTCATTCACTCAGATGTGCGGCAATAAATTCATATGACCATATAAAACATTAAGATGGGGAATAACAATTAATTGCTTCCTATGAGAGATAGATGTCAGTCAACCATGTCCATTCCGAAGCAGACATCCACGACTGGGACAGAGCGCAGAAATTGGATCAGATGTCTCCCGAAGTCCAACATCCAATCCAATTTGGGGACAATGTAATGATCGAAATTTTAAAAAAATTTTAATTCCTCGATCAAGTGACACGTTCCCACACTCAAGTCGACGGACACAAGCCCAGGTCGTAAATAATGACGAATCGAGGGCACGTCAAACCCGACGACAGAGCGAAGACAAAGAAAAAATGTCTGAGCACTGCACACAATGAGTATTTCAAGGCGTCACTGACAGCTAGCCGTTTGTCAAAATTTACAGCACCCAACAATCTGAAACAAAGACTTCGTCCAGCTGCCGAGTTACACGGAATCGAGATGGAACGCCTGCTGTGGAAGCAAAGTGTAACTGCTCAATTATGAAAGGCTTTACTATGTTACAAAGGAAGTACAGAGCAATTTTAACGGAGAGATAGACAATAGACGTAACTCAGTGAATACTGCCAGTGTACCCTGCACAGCGTGAAAACACATTCTTGACAGTTTACTGAAATTTACGACTGAAAAGTAGAATTTCACCGAAATGAAGACAACGAAGGGTTGATAATCGGCGGAACGAACGTCGTGGAACTTAGACAATTAACCAAGACCTGGAGTCTGTTAACAAAAGCTCAGTCAGAACCTTAGGGAAAGTCTAAACAAAGGATAACAGAAGGCCATGAAATTGTCCTAATTTCTTAGAATCTGTGCTACGCTCGTCACATGAAACACTCCGGGGATGACGACGACCAACCAGCATCAAGCATCTTCTAAGAGAGCTCGTGGAGAGAGTAGGAAGGGTTCGGCCGACGAATCGTGAAACAGAGGATGAGATCTACAGAAGGGTAGGAATTTGTACGACCAATCAAGAGTTCGAGAAGGCGTAGAGATCGAAACTTAGACTTATGGGTAAGATGTTCCAATAAAACTGTTTGGCGAAGACGCGGAGCAGGCAGTCAAGTAGTTAATCGAGAGTCAGTAATTTTCAATCGGGCAGTCAAGTAGTTAATCGAGAGTCAGTAATTTTCAATCGGGCAGTCAAGTAGTTAATCGAGAGTCAGTAATTTTCAATCGGGCAGTCAAGTAGTTAATCGAGAGTCAGTAATTTTCAATCGGATAGTCAAGTATTCAATCGAGTAGTCAAGTCGTTCAATCGAACAGTTAGTCGCAGTTAACAGTCAGTCGGTAGTCAAGAGTATGTAGTTAATAGTAGCAGTTGGTAGTCGCAATTAATAGTCAGAAGTTAGTGCGTACGATAGACAGACGATTGATTATGTCGACCGACCGGATTCACTAATTTGTAAATTCATAAGTGAACAAAGACATCGGTATAGTCACACTTATACACAATTCTGTGCGGAAATATAAACTATGAGTGCGTACGGGACTTGAAATCTCAACTGACGCGCACATAATAATATACTAATTAACATTTAAAGTAGAACAGTGAGTGTCACCTCAAACATTCTCACATCATAACGTATCACCATGTTGAACAATTAGTTGAATAAACTATACCAAACAATTAAGCACGCAGTACGCGATACACCCAAATAGACGGCACAGTTAACCATGTACACAAATATGGCAAACTTTCAGAACAATTCAAGTTAATGACAACATTAACACCTCACTATTTGAACTCCGGACACTCGACATCAGCGGGTTACCACAATACCATACACATGACGGGAGTGGAGATTTAGTGGAGTGAAGTGAAGTTATCAGTGCTCTGCGTAACAGTGATTATGATCTTCGACGAATCATCTAGAAAGTGTCTTCTCACGACGACGGAATTGGATAAACACTCTCAAAGATAAGCTTTATGTCTACTTAATCTTAGTAGTATATACTACTGTTCTGTTGCCTCTTTTCAAAGAACTAACCCCAAGAGAATAATTACATATGAGTCATATGAATCATAAAATCTATAAAATAACACTAACGTAATTCGTTATCTGAGAAATAATGAACGCATTTTAGGTAGGAATAAGTATAATTGTTGATTGTTTATTGTTCGTATATGTTTTATATATGTGCATTATTTACTGCATTTGAATGTACCATGTGTTTATGTTTCAGGAAACATCGTATAAATTGAATAATTGTATTTATATCATGTGTTTTAATATGTATGTAATTTGCAGGATATAGTTACTTACTTCAATAAGATGTGTAATAAATAAGTAGTTAATTTACAGTATTCATGCGTTCATTATTGAAATTTCACCTTTGTTATTGATGTATTTTCATTCTAAGTATTACACTAAAAATCTCATAACTTATGTTAAACATCAATGGATACAAGAAACTCGACCATTGAAACGTCTGATTAATAGACTCATAAAATCGTATTTAATCAGACACTGTGTTGAGTCAAATCTGACGAATAGAAATAATTTTAGATATATCAATTTTAACGTATTACATAAATCTTTAATTAATATGATTCATAATTGTTGAGTAATTAATCCGCGCAGATAATTAGCACAGATTAATATTCACTAGATGTAAATGGTTTACACAATTAATTACCACAGATGTAAATTATATTTACACCACTAAATGTAAATGGCTGCACAACGCTTGGCATTAAATGTAAATGGCATCCAGCTTTAGGGCGAGATACATATGAGAAAGTGATAAACTCACATAAAATACCACTAGTCCCATTTACTAAATGTAAATCATTTATATCACGATTAGCATAATAAATAAACCCCATTTATGCTAACTATAAACTACTTCTTTCCACTTATTGCTTCAGACTTAACCACAGTACTGTGGTCACTAATGTATACCACCACACGTTATCGCACTCGATATTCACTGATGATGGCAGTCGACGGCACTGCCGAAACGTCTGATTTTGCAGAAAACATTAGACTACGGCCAAACAGCCAGGGAAGGAATTTTAACAACAAACTACTACTTTGTTGCCGATAACTTAGTACACTTATATAAAGTATAAGTTAGATAAGTTATATAGTTATAGTTCGTCATGAAAAATGTCTCTTGTTACAACATATAACGTTGCAGGTAAACTACCCCTTTTCCTTAACCGAACTTCACCAAAATCAATAGACCTTGAGATCTTTAAAATTTAGGAACGTATGCAAAACTTATTTGATTATGTTTGAATTTACGGCAGTTATCGTTCGACATGGAAAAAATTAACCTTGTTATCACATAAAACGTTGCAGGTAAACTACCCCTTTTTCTTAACTGATCTTCACCAAAATCAATAGGTCTTGAGTCCTCTACAATTCAGGGACGCATGCAAAATATTATTTGATTCTGTTTGAATGTGCGGCAGTTATCGTTCGTCATATAAACAATTACTCTTGTTAAAACATTAAAGGTGGCCGGTACACTACCCCTTTCCCTTAACCGATCGTTACCAAAATCAATAGGCCTTCAACCCTTTACAATTCAGGAAGGTATGCAAAAACTTGTTTGATTCTGTTTGAATTTGCGGCTGTTATCGTTTGCCATAAACAAAATCTACAGACACACACACAGACACACGGACACTTTTCGAAAAATGACTTTTTTTCATGTTTCGAGTGTAGTACAATCAGGATGTGTAATAATCTAGAACACGATTTTTTTTGTCATCACCATACTTCCATTTCCTTAAGGAACATGCAGGTAAACTACCCCTTTCCCTTAACCGATCTTCACCTAAATCAACAGGCCTTGAGTACTCTACAAGTTAGTGATGTAGCTTATGCAAAAACGAATTTGATTATGTTTGAATTTACGGCAGTTATCGTTCGTCATAGAAAAAATTACCCTTGTTATCACATAAAACGTTGCAGGTAAACTACCGCTTTCTCTTAACTGATCTTCACCAAAATCAATACGTCTTGAGTCCTCTACAATTCTGGCACATATGTAAAAACATGGAAGGAAAAATTATTTGATTCTGTTTGAATTTACGGTAGTTATCGTTCTTCATGAAAAACGTTCTCTTGTTACAACATAAAATATTGCAGGTAAACTACCCCTTTCCCTTAACCGATCTTCAACAAAATCAACAGACGTTGAGTTATCTACAATTGAGGAAGGTATGCACAAAATTATTTGATTCTGTTTAAATGTGCGGCAGTTATCGTTCGTCATAGAAAAAATTACTCTTGTTAAAACATAAAATGTGGCAGGTAAACTACCACTTTCCCTTAACCGATCGTCACCAAAATCAACAGGCCTTCAGTCTTTTACAAATGAGGAATGCATGCAAAAAAATATTTGATTCTGTGTGAATGTGCGGCAGTTATCGTTCGTCATAGAAAAAATTACCGTTGTTAAAACATAAAATGTTGCAGGTAAACTACCCCTTTCCCTTAACCGAGCTTCACAAAATCAACAGCCATTGAGTTCTCTACAATTCGGGGCTGTATGCGAAAGATTATTTGATTCTGTTTGAATATGCGGCTGTTATCGTTTACCATAGAAAATACCTTTGTTAAAACATAAAACGCTGCAGGTAAACTACCCCTTTCCCTTAACCGATGTTCAACAAAAACAACAGGTCTTGAGAACTCTACAATTCAGGGCTGTATGCAAAACATTATTTGAGTCTGTTTGAATTTGGGGCTGTTATCGTTTGCCATAGAAAATACCCTTGTTAAAACATAAAACGTTGCAGGTGAACTACCCCTTTCCCTTAACCGATCTGTACCAAAAATCTTCAGAACTCTACAATTCAGGGCTGTATGCACACATTATTTGATTCTTTGTCAAATTTTGTTGCTTCCCTGCTATATACACTTTTTCTGCGAACAAATGAAGAATTCGCAGAACTAACGAATGAAATTAATCATATTGAAAATAAAATTAAGTTCAAAGAGGAAATAGGTGGAGTACAAATAAATTACGTAGATCTAAATATAAAGATAGAGTGTGGTTTTTTTAAATTTGATGTATTTAGAAAAGAAACGTATACAGACTTAATTATACCTCAGGAATCATACCATCCCGTAAGTCACAAGATGGGTGCACTAAACTCATTTTGTTATAGAGCAATAAAATACTTAGAAGATGATTCATGTAAAACAGAAGAGTTAAAAGGAATAGAAGAAATAGCGAAACATAATAATTATAAACCGGGGATAGTAGAGAAAATTGTAAAAAATAGAAGGAAATAGTAGACAAGAAGAGAAGAAAGAAAAGAAATACATAGGATCAATAACGTATCTGGGATTTCAAACGAGGAACATAATCAAGTGCTTTGAAAAACACAATATAGATATAGCGGTAAAAAAGACACAGACAGTTTTTGATTATATAAAGAATAGTAGTACTGAAATAACGCTTGAATTACAGAAAAGCGGTGTTTATAAGTTGAACTGTAAACAGCGTGATAAGGTTTACCTGGGTGAAACAGGACGTAAGTTCGAAATTAGATTGAGAGAGCATGCGAGAGGAGAAGGAGACAGAACTACGAATTCGCTCTATGCGAGATATTTTAATGAAACAGGGCATAGGTTTTTAGACCCAATAGAGAACGTCGAAATAGTAAGGTTAGAGAATAACATAAGTAAACGCAAATTGTATGAAGAATTAGAAATATTAAAAGTAAGGAAAAAGAATAGTAATGCGCTGATGAACATAAAGACTGAATTTAGTAATGAGGATATATTTTACTATATTTTGAAAGAGTAGTGTATAAAAGGTGTAATACGGTTACAGGATAGGTTCAGAAGGTAGAAAGCTGTAGGAGATTTCTAGAGGATAATGTATATGACGAGGTCAGGTTGACTGAGTAAGGGGCGGGGCTAATAAGGACTGGGCGGTAAGTACTGCCTCCTATTGGTTGAATGTAACCGGTGATGCGTGGGAGGGTTAGTATATATATAAGGGAAGTAGGTATTTTAATGTTGTTGTAGAGACATCCGTCGAGACATCACAGTGACACTTTTGCTCCAGATCTCGGATCAACAGGACTGCTCTTGGACTGCTCACTACTCTGGACGTTGCTTCAGCCTTGCTGCATTCGCCCACCTCGCCGTTGGACGAGGAATACTACCGCTTTCTTCAGGGAAAGAAGACTCCGAAGCCAGCTGCTGCCGGTGAACCAAGTAGCTGGTAGAAGAAGCAGCTGGCCGAAGACCTTATTAGGGCCACCTGCGCCGGATACCATCTGCCGGACAGGAATAGAAGAGGACTGCTCTGAGCTCTTGTGAGTGCCGATTATCAGTGCTGTAAACCCTAACCTGCTAGCGACTGTTAGGTAGCGCTGCCCCGGACAATCCTTGCAAGCCCCCACCAGTGGTAAGCGAGCTTCGATATCGCCGGGGTAAAGGGACCAGTAGTGGACACCAGTCTTGGTAAGGACTGGTATTCAACGAAGCTGGTCGTTAGCCCAGCTCCTCCCGCTTCGTCGTGAGCAGGGAAGTCGCGCGGGTAACCCGGCTTCGGCCGGACCCGAGATCCCTGGCGTCTGGCAGTGACTGCGTAGCAGTCCCTGCCCGGCAGCCGCACCTGGCCAGCATGCCTACTACGGGCAACGGCTCGAGTGCCGAGTCGCTCAGCTCTGCCTTGCCCCACTTGGGCGACTCGCATGAATCGCCTCAGGCGATGGAGACGGATGATCCTCTCCCGAACCCGCTTCCCCCTCTCCCGGTTGACGAGTCGGACGAATTCGCGACCGTTGGTCGGCGTAGACGTCCGACTAAGAAACCGAAGAGGACCCACTCTACTGGATCCGCATCCTCTCGGACCTCGGCCATGGACATCGGACCTTCTCAGGCTGCGGTTCCGACTGCTTCGGTAACAGCTCCGGCTGCTGCCGCTGTTGGTCGCGCGCCGCCCCTGTTCGTCCACGGGGTGTCCAATGTCGCCGCCTTATACAGGCGGCTCATCGCGGCCCACGGCCTGTCGGCCGACAAACTTGACCTGAAGCTGCTTGGCGGTGATACGGTTAAGGTTGTCGTCCGTCGGCTCGAGGACCATCGCTTGGTCGAGGCCTTTCTGCAGGCGCACAGCCTGCAATACCACACCTTCTCTCCCAAGCGAGTCAAGCCCTTGTCTGTAATTCTGCGTGGGCTTGACGCGCATACTGATCCACAGGAGATCCTTTTGGAACTCAGAGAACTCGGGTACCCGGTTCAGGCAATTTTCTGCCTGTTCACCAACTCAGAAACCCGAGTACCTCTCCCGCTCGTCCGTCTCCAGTTCGAGAAGGGCAAGGCTGCAGATAAAATATTCCAACTGACGCGGCTGTTTGGCTTCCGCGTCAGGGTGGAATCCAGTCGTCCCCCGGGCAAGCTCGCGTAGTGCCACCGGTGCCAGAGGTTCGGCCATCATACGGACGTCTGTCGCAGTGCCCCGGCCTGTTTACGTTGTTCTTTGGGACATTCCACGCAGGCCTGCACTGTGGCAGACAAGTCCAATTTTCGCTGCATAAATTGTGACCAAGGCTATGCAGCAAATAATATTAACTGCCCGGTCTACAAGGCGGAGCTCCTGCGGAAGCAAAAGCCGCAGGGGCCCCTCCCGAGGCCACGGCAGCCAGTTTCGCAGCCCCAACCACAGAGGCAGCCTAAAACACAGGCTAGGCCGCAACCAAAGGCACAACCGGCACGGCGCGCGCCCTCTCCGGCTCCACCTCCAGCCCCTACAAAGGCACAAAAACGTACCGCGTCGCCTTCTGTAGCAGAGACTAGCCCTGTAGCCGCCATCTCGGTTATGGAGCCGGAGAATCAACCCTCCACCTCCGCGGAACCTCCAACTCCCGCCTCTGAACCAGAGGTAGCCTCGCCACCACTGCCATCTCCGCGAGCAGGCATCACAATAGCCAAAAACAAAGGGATAACCACACCGGATGCTCGGCCCCGAGCTCCTGCCTGGCCACAGCCCAAGAAAAGTCCTGCTTCCCGGTATAAGTCCGACGAAGCGCAACAGCGTACTTTTCCTGTCGCTAACTCAAAACCGTCTGCCCCTGGTCCTGTGGCTTCCACCACGACCCTATCTGCCGTAAAACCAGGTCGCTCTTACGCGGCCTCAGTTTCCAGGCAAACAGCCCAGTCTGTCATATCCGATGACTCACAGTTCGTCCGCGACTTTCTGTCTGGCTACGACCTCAAGAAAGTCGCATCCACCTTCAGGTCCATCCGAGACCGCCTGGAAACTGCTGACCCAACTGAGAGATTCATGCTCTTGGTGGAAGCCTGCGAAGTCATAGGTCTTCTATGAACCGAGCCCTTAGACGAGATCTCTCGCTCATAGCCTGGAATGCTAACTCCATCGGTTCCAAGCATTCCGACCTTCTAGAATTCCTGGCTCGGTTCAAACCCGACGTACTTCTCCTCTCTGAAACCCACCTGACCCCGGGGAACCGGTTTCGATTACCTAATTACGTGGTCTATCGGGATGACCGAGTTGGCCGACGAGGAGGCGGCACGGCGATCGCGGTGAGGACCTCTATAGGTCATCATCGTGTCGTTTTGCCGCAGCTAACCAACCTAGAGGCCACCGCCATTGAGGTCCACGGAGCTCTTGGCGGCGTCCTCATGGTTTCAGCATACAAGCCCCCACAAGCTGAACTCCTTGTCGGCGACCTGGACGTCATCTTCGACTCCCACCGTAGGATAATTATGGCCGGCGATCTGAATTGCAAGCATCGCGTTTGGAATAGTCGCTTGACTATTCCGAACGGGAGGCGCTTGCTCAGTTTTGTTGAATCGCGCCGGGCGATGGTAATTGGTCCAGCGCAACCCACGTTCTTTCCGACACTACCTAACGCGGCTCCCGATGTTCTGGATATTGCGGTGACCCAAGGAATTTTCTGCCCGGTCGAGGTATTCTCGCTTACGGAGCTTACATCCGACCACAACCCTATCTTGGTCCACGTCGCTACCCAGCACGCCTATGCACGTTCTAACAAGAAGAAGGTTATCGATTGGGATCCCTACGGCCCGGCTTTGTGCCGTAGATTGCCGCCAGCGGCCCCACTCGATTCCGTTCGCCTCCTAGACGAAGCAGTAGCGGGAATCGAAGAGGCAATCATCTCGGCTATAGGCGTGTCTTCACGTACGCGAGCTGGTTTCACGCCTGACTACCAACGCATCCCTGAGGA
The DNA here is from genome assembly GCA_034769895.1 of Magicicada septendecula. NCBI lineage: Eukaryota > Metazoa > Arthropoda > Insecta > Hemiptera > Cicadidae > Magicicada > Magicicada septendecula. Next base: position 39,571,071 of record CM068368.1, on the reverse strand, counting down.
AGTCTCTCTTCTCGCTCGCGAGAGGAATTACTTCCGGAAACGTTGGCAGAGGACCCGTGATCCAGCCGATAAGGCAGCATACAATCGGCTCACCGGACGACTGCGTGGCAGTCTGAAGGCGTTCCGACGTAGCTGTTGGGAACTCGCTGTGGCCCGAACGGGGGATGTGGACCCGCAAAGTCACCCGTACAGAATACCTACCGCATTGACGGGACGGAGGCGACGATCTCCATTCCCCGCCATTGTCGGACCGTTCGGACGACTCCTGGGTCACCCGGAGGAGAAGGCCGAGTACTTGGGTTTGTGTTTCGAGCGACAGTTCGCTCCCAACCCGCCCATGGACTGGGACTTCGACGAACAAGTCGAGATGGCTGTGGAAGACTTTCTGTCTCTTCCGATCACGGCGTAGCCCGAACCCATCTCTTTGGAAGAGGTCTCAGATCGGCTCGCTGAACTTCAGCCAAGAAAAGCTCCAGACCCGGACGGTGTTACGAACACCGCTCTACGACTTATTCCCGAGCCTGGAGTTCAATTCTTGACTGATTTGTTCAACGCGTGTCTCAGACTGGCCTACTTTCCCAAGAAATGCCGAAAGGCGACGGTCATCGTGATCCCGAAGCAGGGAAAGGATACCACCCGCTCTGAAAACCTCCGGCCTATCAGCCTACTCTCCGCTACGTCCAAGGGTTTTGAGCGCCTCGTGCAGCGTCGTGTACGAGAACATCTAACCAACTTTGACGTGCTGGTCCCCGAACAGTTCGGCTTTCGTGTGGGGCATTCGACCACTCATCATCTGATAAGAATGGTGGAAAGCGTCACGGAAGCCGGGTGTCGGAGAGAACGGACCGTTGGCTGTTTCTTAGATGTTGAAAAAGCCTTCGACAGCATATGGCATGATGGCCTATTATTGAAGGTTAGGGAAGTCCAGCTCCCGGACTGCTACCTCCATCTGGTTGCTAGCTTTCTGGCGGAGAGGACCTTCTGCGTGAGAGTTGGAGATCACAGCCGGCGTCCCTCAAGGTAGTGTTCTAGGCCCCCTTCTGTTCTCGCTCTACATCAACGACGTGCCGAGACAGCCTGGAGTCCAGATGGCCCTCTTTGCGGACGACACGGCCGTATTTACGGCCGATCGTCATTTGGAAAGGGCCGTCCTACGACTGCAGCGCCAGCTCGACACGCTCGTGGACTGGACCGAGAATTGGAGAGTGCAATTCAACGCTACCGCAGTTACGTATCGGCAGAACGTACTTGCGCTGGTCCAAAGAGGTCAAGTACCTCGGATTACACCTCGACCGTCGGCTCATCTGGCATACCCACGCACAGACAGTTCTTAAGCGAGCATCCGCTCGTCTGTGCGCACTGTTTCCACTCCTGATCAGCTCAGCCATGACCAGGAAATTGGACAGGATGATCGTCGGCGCGTATCTGCTGCCGGTCATTACCTACGCCTGTCCGGTCTGGGGTTACCTCGCCGCAATGCATAAAAAGAAGTTGCAGAGCGTCCTCGACAGGGGTCTTCGGCTAGCGGCCAAAGTCCCCCGTCCTTGTTGTAGGAAGAACTTGATAATGGTTGCGAAACCGAAAGGCCTCGTTCGAGGAAAAAGTGTATATAGCAGGGAAGCAACAAAATTTGACAAAGTTGTGATGAAGACTGCTAACATAGAGAAAATAACTGATTATTTGATTCTGTTTGAATTTGCGGCTGTTATCGTTTGCCATAGAAAACAATTACCCTTGATTAAAAAAAACGTTGCTGGTAAACTACCCCTTTCCCTTAACCGGTCTTCACCAAAACAATAGATCTTGAGTAGGCCTACTCTACAAATCAGGGCTGTATGTAAAAAATTATTTGATTCTGTTTGAATTTGCGGCTGTTATCGTTTGCCATAGAAAAAAATCTACAGACGCACACACAGACACTTTTCGAAAAATGACTTTCTTTCATGTTTTGAGTGTAGTACAATCAGAATCTGCAATAATCTCGAACACGATTTTTTTTGCCATCACCATACTTCCATTTCCTTAAGGAACATGGAAGTAAAATAGATGACCTTTCTAAGGGTAAGTAAGTTCTGTGTGCGAAATGTAATTTTGGCGGTTAAATTCTGAACGAAGAACAAAAAGACAAATAAATTAGAGTACATTTTCTAGTAATTTAGAAATAAATATTGCACATGTGGCATGAAAAGTTTTGCGTTTTTGGCCAGATAGCCGGGTGATTCTTGGTAAGTTTTTACTACATAGTTACTTTTACTATATTTCGCGAATGCATTATACACCAATATTCAGCAAACAATGTTAATGTCTAAAAAATGTTTAAAGTCTAAATTTCACTTTTAAGCATAGAATGTAAAACATGCAAAACTTTAATTGTTCAAAGCCTCTTCTATAGTAGACTTTTCTTGTCGTGTGTTCGATAATCATGGTATAAAAATTTAGGCTTGCGAGTCGACAACTCGGATGTAGCGAGCACCCGGTTTTGACGAGAACATTTGTCAGGTCCCTTGAATCTCGTTATAAGCAAGTTCCACTGTAGTTTGAATACAGTTGAATATAGTCGGGTATTTGACGAGGACGACGGAGGATGAAATACCAAGGAGAGTCTCGATAATGCAGCTGGATGAAAGAACAAACAACGGCAGGCCAAACTGCGATGGATTCATTACGTGAGCAATGATGCCCAGTGACGTATCTAGAATTTGGCTTTGCGGGGGGGGGGTCCGGGGTCGAGTCGGCTTCATATAAAAGACAAAACAAGTTAAGACTAATCAACATTACTGTCTTTAAAGAGGCTGAAAAACGCGTGATAACATCCCGAAATCAGTCTCATTAAAGTAATCGGTAATAACTCAATAAAAATACGCGTTATTGAAACATTGTTAAAAGATACTTATTGACTGAATTAAGTATTTCAAACGTATACCCTAATGCTGTGTAATAAACCTGATTGTATGTTTAAAAAAGAGCTGCTATTATATTAGCATTCACAGTTCAAATAAAACAGCCTAAAAGTTAAGAGATTAACAGGATTCGTCAACTTTCTCGACCCTCGGGGGAGGGGGAGTCTTGTCCCCTTCGCCCCACCGTAAATACGCCCCTGATGATGCCAAACTATTTGTCTGAGGGACTGGAGAGTCGGATCGGGACCGTTGGAGAAGGTTTCTGGGGCGGGGTGGGTTCAAGCGTCAGCAATGAGTTGTAACACTAGGGATGATGAAACTTAAGGTAAACTTGATTTAAGTCCACCAAGTGTGGTCATTCCCCTTTACTCTCTCGATCTATAAACAACAAAAGTACTCTATTGCACTAATCACTACAATAACTGAACAAATGGTCTAATCATGTTGAATTTTCTCACTTGTCGATTGTACAGAAGTAGTGGGGCCGCGACAGTTACATACGAGATTTGATCAAAAAGTTTGTGTAATTTTTGTATTTCGTGCCCTACAAATGTGCGATTAAAAAATTGTCTTTATGTGACGTTTGTTCCCATCTTAGTGAAAATTGTCTAAAATTTTAACGCTATTGGAGAAATAGCTTACATTTGACAGCTAATCGAGTAAGTTGTTTTGGAGTATTTGGCGACTTTTTTTTTTGACATTCTACAACGCAAGATTAAAAATATGGTGTAGATATTGTGTAAACAATTAGATAAACTGTTCTGTCGTGGGGGAAGTGTTGCAGACGATTTCTGGCAAGCCTACTATGCATGAACAAGCAGTTCAGAAGTTTCAAAGATTGTCGTGAACAAACTGAAGATCGTGATTTTATCATGTGAAGAGTGTAGTTTTGTTTTCAATTAATTTTTGTCATAGGTGCAACCATAAAACATTCACGCACGTCTGGCATTTTACGCTACACGTGTGTGAAGCTATTCTTAGCAAACGTCCAAACTTCCGTTTATGGAAGGGCAGTTTATGGAAATTGCACGCCGATAATGGACCATCCATTGCTTCTTCAAGAATTTTAGGTAAACAGAACATTGTACTGACACCGCAACACGACGCCGTATTCGTCCCAACACGATCTTTCTTCTACCGAATAATGAAAAGCACCACGAAAGAACAAAGTTTGTGACTGTTGAAGGTATAAAAAAAGAAAATCGCTGAGTGAGCTGAACAGAAGGCTACACAAAAACGTGCGTTCGAGAACTGTTTTGAAGACTGAAAAAAAAGCGTTGGCATTAGCGTATTATAATCGATTGATGCTATGTTGAAGGGAGCATTGTAAGTGTATGCAGTTTTTTTCAAATTAACAATTAATTTTTCAAATTAACAAAAATTGCGCAAACTTTTTCATGAAACCTCGTACAGTCGTTGTTCACATGCGCTTGCGCGGAGTTTTTAATTTCTTCGTTCTACCGTAAACATTTTCAGCTATCTGTACTCACCTTTCTAGCTCACACTGCAAAGCTGTGAATACTCAAATTCAGTATTTTTTTATAGATAACAATTCTTTAGCTACTGACAGCTACTTTTTCTGTTCATCAACCAGTAAAACATTATATATTTTATGCCAAGTTCTTCACGTTTTTTGACGTGTTTCTTCTACTAAAGTATAGCGACTAGGTCCACGCCTATAAACTTTGCTGTGTTAGCACATTATATTATATTTTATAAGCGTTATATATTATATTATAAGCGTTATCTAACGCTTGAAACTTGATATGCTAATATCATTTTGTTTGTGAAATTCACGTGTGGTTCTACTGATTTACATTCAGTTAACTTTATATGTCATTATCTTGCCCACTCATGGATTTATTTTTTCTGTTCAAGCTTATTAGGTAAGTCTATTATAGTAGAGGCATTTGATAATATAAGCTATGTAATTTTTTTTTGTTAAGGAGGAGGGGAACTGTGTTTGCGCACGAAGTATGGGACTGCCGGATCAAGGAACTACCCACTAAAACCCTCATCCATCAACCGAGCAGTAGCGTGGGACCGTTTAGCAAGCCACTCCTGCGCCCAATGGGCTCACGACTACATTGTTCTACTTTAGAGCACGTTCTAAAGTTCTACTCAAACAGTCGCTTACATACAAATACATGCAGGGCCGTATTTACGGGGAGGAAAAGACGAGACCGGACCCCTTTCCTCAGAGGGTCAAAACATTTAACGAATTATGTTAATCTCTTAATTTTTGTGCTGTTTTGTTATCAGCTGTGTACACTAACATGGTACGAGTATCTCATAGTAATTCTTTTTAAAATATGCAAAGAAAGTTATTACACAGCATTAGCGTATACAGTATTTTGATATAGAGTAAGGGAGGGTATTGTCGGATAGGTCTTGTAATGTCGGATGGCAAGTATCGTGTCCATCCAGTGGTGCCACCTGGTGTGAAAGTCATGAATTGCGTTCTCTACAACTAGGCAAACATCTACAAGGGCAGCCATTACTGTTGAGTGCTTCATTGTGTGTGAAAAACGTGTTTTCAATTTCTCTGCAAATAACAAACTTTTTAAGGGTAAGTAAAATGATTTTTTGGTTACAAGTTATTAATATATGTGCCCAACATAAAATGCACTGTTTGATAGACCATAACTGTAGAAATGCTGCGGACAATATGTTTCAGGTAGACGGCTTGTTATTTTGTTCGTGAGGAGTCGGCTAACCTCGGATACTAGCTTACGGCAATGTCGAATAGTATCCGACATTAGCTGCTACATTTTAATACCGCGCGGTTTTTAAAAGCTAGCTCAAACCCGTGAATAACAAGATTCACAACATTTTTATTCATGTTTATTTCAATCAATTTAATTAATTAAATTTCATTTATTGCTAGAAATCTTTAATAAACTGTACATAATTGATAAAATAAATAACAAAATTTATTTCACAGTATAACAATACTTAAATTCTTGCTCAGAGGGGTGCTCAAAATAAAACTATTTAATTAATTATTAAATATTTTCTTAATTATTCGAAAGTTGAAAAATAACGGATTGTTTCTTCTTGCGATATTTGCAGATGCCTAAAGCCAAAGAAAAAAGGAAGTGCAGTCTGAAAAAGTGGAGTTCCGATAATATGATATATATACCATTATCGCAGTACGGGAAAAAAAGAATGGGGTATCTTGCAGCTTCCAAGAGATTCAATGTACCTCGTTCAACGTTATTTGATTATGTACGATCAAAGTCTGAGCCCACTGAAGCTGTAAAGTCTAAACTTGGACGTAAACCAATATTACCAGACGAACTTGAAGAAAAACTAGTTGAATATTTGCTAATGATGGAGAAGAAATGTTTTGGTTGCACAAGGAATGATGTTAAGAGGCTTGCATATCAGCTGGCTGAACTGAATAATATTCCCAATCCGTTTTCCATCGTGAAAGAAGTCGCAGGTAAAGACTGGTTCAAACGCTTCATGCAAAGACATAATCAGAAATTATCGCTGCGTACTCCGACTGGTACATCTGTTGCTAGGGTCAAGGGCTTCAATAGAGAAAGCGTGGGAAAATTCTTTGACCTCTACGAAGAAGCATTAGAAGCCCATAACTATCCTTCTTCACGTATATTTAACGTGGATGAAACGGGCTTAACTGTAGTCCAGAGCAAACTGCCCAAAATCCTTGCTTTGAAAGGTAAAAGACAAATAGGGTCAATGACGTCTGCTGAGAGGGGCTCCTTAATTACAATTGTAGTGTCAATGAGTCCGAGTGGAATATTTATTCCTCCTCTTATGATATTTCCACGCAAGAACTTCAATCATCTTCTGGCAAGAGGGGCTCCCCCAGAATCCATTTTCAGATGCCAGCAGTCCGGGTGGATCAGTTCTGAAGCTTTTTTGGACTGGTTTGATCATTTCGTTTCCACTACAAAACCTTCAGAGTCGGACCCAGTTCTCCTCATCTTGGATGGGCACTTCAGCCATTCAAGAAATCTTCATCTGATCAACAGAGCTCGGGAATGTCATGTCAACATTATTTGCCTACCACCTCGTACCACTCACAAGCTCCAACCCCTTGATAAGACCTTCATGGGACCATTAAAACATTACTACAGTGAGGAAATCAGGAACTGGCAATTTCAAAACAAACGTGCAGTAACGCATTATGAGGTTTCTGAGATATTTGGTAGAGCATATTTAAAGGTTCAGACAGGTCAAATAGCTCTGAATGGGTTCAAGGCTACGGGACTATATCCTGTAAACAGAAACATTTTCCAGGATTTTGATTTTGATGCGGTCGAAGGAGAGGAAGAAAGTATCCCAGTTCTACAGCCCGCTGAACCAAGCACTCCAGTTGTAAATTCTGATCCTGCACCCACAACATCCAACAGCAATGCCTCTACGCCACTATCCGTCACTCCCTCCAAAACAGGTAATTTGAATATCTCTTCATCTGATTCCGTTCATCATTCAACTCCACCTTCTTGTAACAACCATATTCCTGTGAATACAGTCCAATGTGGAGTTCCAGGAACTTCAAAAAGTTATGTCACTCCTGAAAATATATCACCAGTTCCTACTTTGAAAAATACAGCATCCAGACGCGGCAGACCCAAAAGCTCATCAGCTTTAATTACAGGATCCCCTTACAAGCAGCAGTTGGAGGAATCCATTAATAAGGGAACTAAACGCAAGTTGCTTCAGAACTCGCAACAGATGCCCAAAAATACTGCTAAAAAAAATCTAAAAACTAGAAATGCGAGCAGCAGTGTGCCAACTAATGTCCACAATGCTGACAAACAAACTCAAGATGCAACATGTGCATATTGCTCAGGAAAATTCTCTGACGATGTACAAGGTGAACAGTGGGTGCAATGTACTATCTGTGAAGACTGGTACCATGCCGATTGTGCAGGTGCATATAGTCAACAATTTGTGTGTGATTTCTGTTAGAAACTGATGGAAACTATATGTAACTACTTATTTATGATATGAATACAAATTAAATGCACATTTGCACTTCATACATAAGGGTGATTTTTGTATCCGACATTACCTTCCGTTCCTTTCAGTGCTGATAATCTATCTATTTTGCCCTGGCAACCTATACAGCAAATACGTATTATGTGAATGGCCTAATATCCTTTACAAAATATGCAGGAACTCCAAAGGTTATTTTAACAAAAAGTAATACCAGTTATAACTCTTTTTAATTAGGTTAAATTTCAAAAATCAAAACGGTATCCGACAATTCCCACCCTTACTCTACGAAATATAGGAAAATCAATTTAGTCAGTCAGTCAGTATCTTTTAAATAATGTTTCAATAAAGCGTACTTTTATTGTGTTATTACCGTTTACTATGATGGAACCGATTTCTGCCACTTTAAAGATAGTAATGTTTATTAATCTTAACTTGTTTTTTCTTTTAATGAAGAAAGTGGTGTTAGTGGTTATAATCACAAACAGAATTATCACTGTTGCACACCACTATAGAAAAATTATTCCGACGAGCTGATAAGCTTGAAAGCGCTAATCGGAATAATTTTTCTATAGTGGTGTACAACAGTGATAATTCTGTTTGTTTTTTCTTTTGTATGAAGCCGATCCGACCCCGGACCCCCAATGCCAAATTCTAGATACGCCACTGAGTGCATGGGGTTAATGTATAACACCCTACGTCCGGTAAGATAAGTGGTTGGAACCTTGATTCTGTTTAATATGGCTCTTATAAAAATTCCAGTATAGTATTAATAATCCAATACAAGTAACTGATTATGACTAAAAACATTGGGCGCGCCGTGAGACACACTCCTGAAGTGAGAACTTCTGTGTCGAGTGGCGAATGAACTGATTCAACGTATAAAGGCCTGCTTATATGTATTTTGAGTAAGAGAGGTTGTGCTATAAAGAATTAAGATTCAGAAAAGTGTGAACGGATAATTAAATGAGACGAGGTCATAGTAGTGTTTATATGTATTTTGTTATCAGAAATCGATATTTACAATGAAAATAAATAGAATCATATAGCACGTCGTATTATTTTCAGTATGCACGCATGTACAGACAATATATATGTATCAAATGATTTTTTCAATGTAACAATACATTTCCACAATATTTAGTTGAAAAGTAGAATGTGATATGCGCAGTATAATAATTTATTTTTTACAAAATTAAAATTTCTTGGTAGAAACAATATACAGTGGAACCTCACTAACGCGTCACCCACTAATTCGTCTCCCTCTTTAATTCGTCACCCACTCAAGCTTTTTTTCTTTTTCTTTATTAAAAGGCGAGTAACATATACGCTCCAATTATAGCCGGGGTAAACCAGAAACGTGCTGATTGTGGCCGGGGTTCTAATAATAGCCAAGAGAACGGATTGCAGAAAACGAAGTGGGGACATTCAACAATTCTGGAAGGCGTAAACTATAAAGGATGTAATATATAATGCAGCTAATGCCTGGCAAAGTATTCCGGAAAACGCTCTAAAATCTACGTGGAATAAGTTACTGCCATCTGAATTACAACCAGCGACTACAGAAGCAAAAGGTCTTGACCCCACATCGGAATTGTTAAATATATGCCAATCCCTAATAGTATTTAATAGTTTGAATGAAGACGATGTCAAAAATTTGTGTGAAAAAGACTTACCGGATGTAGGCTATGAAATGTTTAGTGATGATGAAATTGTTACATACGTATCCACAAAAGCTAACGAACCTACAAGTAGAACCTACAAAAGCTAATGACGAAGAAGATGACCAGCCAATAAAACCTACAATCTCTCATAAGGAGGCCATTCAGTCACTGACTACAACAATCAAGTACTACAAAGACAAAGATGAAGCAGAACTGCCTAAAATAATTTCATTGCGCCAAATACATAATTTGACTCTTGAAAAGTAGAGCCTACGGTCGATAGAAAAACAGAAGAAAATTACAGATTCTTTTTCACAATCATTAAACAATTTTTTTTCAATTTCAGCGCTTAAGTTGTTTGAGTTTGAAAATTTTCAGCAATAAATAAGTCCGAGCATAACATTAGTACTGCACATTGCTACTGTTGTAATAAAACATTTTATATTGTCTTTAATGTGTCTGCTTCTTACTCCCTCACTAATTCGTCTATTTCACTAATGCGTCACCCCTTAACCTTTAATAAAAGTATGCAAATAGACATTGTAGGCCTTGACAGGGAACGTAGTATACCTAGGAATATAAATATTTATACAAATGTTGCTGAAAGTTTATTAACCTTTAGAAGGAAATAAAAAAAATACATAGAAAGATATGATATTCAATCTTTACCTACTTTTAACAGATTTTTGGCATATATTACAACGGTACAAATTGCTTAATTTGAGTTGCAAATTTAATTTGAGTGTATATAAAATTCATATAACATTTTTGTAGTTGCGTGTTAATTATTAATGGAGTTTGGGTTGTAATCATAATAAGAGTAGTCCTTTTATAAATCGTAACATGTTTTCATTACTTTATTCAAACGAAATTATAAGTAAAGAACAAAAAAAATAATAATAATATTTACTTTGCCATAAAATATTCATTATCAATTGTTTCAATGTTCTTTGCTGCCGTATATTCATCATAAAATAAATCTTATATCTTATATTAGCAAAACTCTATGTTAAACATTTCTTTGTTATACTATAAATTCTCGACTGCTCAGTCTGTGTGCTTTATAAGTTTGTTCTTATTTACATTATTATTCTATGCTTGGCATACATCTTAATGTTTTATAAAATTTTAACTGGACTAATCGAGTCGTTAGTCTTCGTCTATATTTCCAACTACTTTACTTTATACACTTTAAATGAAAATTTGAATTTATTAAATCAATTGTTAATTCTCCAAGCAATGATTTAAATTCTTTAAATTAATTGGTCATCGATAAAGAAAATTCTTACTAAAGTTAAATTACATTCTCTTATCTCTATCTACATATGACATAAATTTTCTTTGGTTTTTAATTTAAAAAAATGTCTTTTCAATGTCTTTATTATTTTCATAATTATAAATTGTTTATTTGTCACCTCAATTCTAGCGATTGTACCCGTGTCCTCCGGTGATCTGTCGGTCCTCTCCTACTGGATTTCCTCTTGCGTTTTCCGGTTCCACTTGTCGTCCTCCAGTCACTCGTCCTTCATGGTCCCATCTGCTGCTGTAGAATGGAATGATATGTTGCTCTGCATCAGCTGCTATTGTTCTAGTAACCGCCTCTATTGCTCTGCATATCGTTCCTCTGCTTGATGTGCTCTCGCCATTTGTCGAGAGTGTTGACGTTTGCGGTTGTAGACTGGTTGTAGACGTCCGATAATTGTAGTTAAAAATAACCAAACTAATAATTACTGTTTTTGATTTCTTGAATTAACGTATTGTCCGTTAGACTTTACAGTTTATAAACAAAAGATCTTGTCGATATTGGACAGCTACGTCTGAAGTAATTAAAATTCGCGTCGCGGACGGACAGAGCTTACCGCTGCAACTGAAAACTGATTGAAGAGTATTAATAATCTTGTCGCTGACGGACATAGCGTACCGCCACGACTGAAGACTGATTGAAGAGTATTAAAAATTCTCGTCGCTGACAGACATAGCGTACCGCCACGACTGAAGACTGATTGAAGAGTAAATTTGGCTCTCTTGGGCTCGTATTTATATTCACCAAAAAAACCTACAGGATTCTGCAGGTCAGAAACTGTCAGTGGCGTCAGTTCCCCCACTATCGTCCAATTTCACATATTCGCACATTTTTGCCAATTGCAATGTCTAATGCGGATTTCAAAGTGATCTAACATTGTCTGATTCAATTACACATATTATACGTAATTATTATAATGATCGCATCATTAGTGTAATTACTGTGCTCTTAAAATCGCACAGAATTCGCACTGCACATGTGTCTGATTTTTATGCATTATTAGAAGCCTTTACAATCTTTCTAGCATTTACGGTTTACTTACAATTAAATAAAACTCTAATTTAGTATCTATTTGGGGTGAGATTGCAAACTTGCAGGCTTGAACAGGCTTCACACATACACACTATTTACTACTGTACACTCTCAGCAATAATCGCGTGATCATGCATGTTCATTCCTGCATCTAACTCAGCTTTCAACATCACACCTGCTCGTCTATTACATATTACTAAAATTAATCTAAATATTTATTTAATTTAATACATGCGCCTTTCAGCATATGCTTGTATTGTCGCAATATATTTAATTAATCACTTAGTAGTGGGTGTGTGAAGAGGATTTTTAGTGGCATTAACCTTAATAAATATAAAATCATAAATGCATTAGGTAACCAAATACTTTCTATTACAACCAAAAATGTCCTAAGCAAACAAAGTAAATTTTCTTTCATTTCAATATAAATGATGCAATGGTGGCCAAATATAGCAAATGCATGAGTAGGGGGAAAATGACAGTTCTAACGCACAAAGGAATGCCGCCTTTCCCACGGTCTAGATCAAAGAGATGCCGCCGTTCCCACGGTCCAAGATTTTTTCCCACGCTCTCCCCACCACCGCTGGACCACAGCATCTCAAAGGACCGCGAATTTCCGCGAATAAATTTTTTAATTTTTTTTAATTTGATATTTTTATTTTTTTAATTAAATTGATTTGCATATCCGCGAATATATGCCGCCTTTCGCGAGCCTAAATCACTTTCACTTTCTAATTTCCGCGAATATAATTTTTTATATGCAGCCTTTCGCGAGCCTAGATCACTTTCACTTTCTACTGGACCACAGCATCCGCGACTTTTTCGCTGATCTGTGTCAAGATCCGCGACTTTTTCGCGTATCTGGACCACAGCATCCGCGAATATAATTTTTTTTTTTTATATGCCGCCTTTCGCGAGCTTAGATCACTTTCACTTTCTATCACTTGATGTATTATAGTGTATATATTAAATATATGATCAGGGTTACCAACCTTGCATGAGTTCAAATTTGTTATAATGTATATTAAATCTATATGATCAGGTTTACCAACCTATGTTGGGGGGTTCCGACTTGATGCATTATAGTGTATATATTAAATATATGATTAGGGTTACCAACCTTGCATGAGTTCAAATTTGTTGTGTGTTATAATGTATATTAAATCTATATGATCAGGTTTACCAACCTATGTATGGGTTCAAACTTGATATGTGTGTGTATTATAGTGTATATTAAAATATATGATCAGGGTTACCAACCTTGCATGAGTTCAAATTTGTTATAATGTATATTAAATCTATATGATCAGGTTTACCAAGTATCCCTCCTCAGACGCTGGTGTTACTTTTAATTTATTTCACTATACACCTTCGCCACCGCTGCTACCACAGTCGTCAGTAATAAAAAAAGAAGAAGAAGAAAGATCAGTTAGGAAACGCATCAGTACTCGTTCGAAACGATTAACATCAGTCCCAATGGACCACAGCATCCGTGAATTTCCGTGAATAAAAAAAAAAAAAACGTAAAACGTTCTACTTACGTTTCATGTTAGGTTAAAAAATACAGTCAACGTACGTTTCACGTTTACGTTAGGTTAAGATGCAGTCTACTTACGTTTCACTGTTAGGTTAAAAATGCAGTCCACGTACGTTTCACGTTTACGTTAGGTTAAGATGCAGTCTACTTACGTTTCACGTTAGGTTAAAAAATGCAGTCCACGTACGTTTTTCGTTTACGTTAGGTTAAAATACAGTCTACTTACGTTTCACTGTTAGGTTAAAAATGCAGTCCACGTACGTTTCACGTTTACGTTAGGTTAAGATGCAGTCTACTTACGTTTCACGTTAGGTTAAAAAATGCAGTCCACGTACGTTTTTCGTTTACGTTAGGTTAAAATACAGTCTACTTACGTTTCACGTTAGGTTAAAATGCAAACACACGCACACACACACACACACACGTGTATATTATTTAAATTATTTTTAAATAACATACACACGCGTTAGGTTGCAACCTAATACGTGTGTGTGTGTGTGTGTGTGTGCGTGTGTTTGCATTTTAACCTAACGTGAAACGTAAGTAGACTGTATTTTAACCTAACGTAAACGAAAAACGTACGTGGACTGCATTTTTTAACCTAACGTGAAACGTAAGTAGACTGCATCTTAACCTAACGTAAACGTGAAACGTACGTGGACTGCATTTTTAACCTAACAGTGAAACGTAAGTAGACTGTATTTTAACCTAACGTAAACGAAAAACGTACGTGGACTGCATTTTTTAACCTAACGTGAAACGTAAGTAGACTGCATCTTAACCTAACGTAAACGTGAAACGTACGTGGACTGCATTTTTAACCTAACAGTGAAACGTAAGTAGACTGCATCTTAACCTAACGTAAACGTGAAACGTACGTTGACTGTATTTTTTAACCTAACATGAAACGTAAGTAGAACGTTTTACGTTTTTTTTTTTTTATTCACGGAAATTCACGGATGCTGTGGTCCATTGGGACTGATGTTAATCGTTTCGAACGAGTACTGATGCGTTTCCTAACTGATCTTTCTTCTTCTTCTTTTTTTATTACTGACGACTGTGGTAGCAGCGGTGGCGAAGGTGTATAGTGAAATAAATTAAAAGTAACACCAGCGTCTGAGGAGGGATACTTGGTAAACCTGATCATATAGATTTAATATACATTATAACAAATTTGAACTCATGCAAGGTTGGTAACCCTGATCATATATTTTAATATACACTATAATACACACACATATCAAGTTTGAACCCATACATAGGTTGGTAAACCTGATCATATAGATTTAATATACATTATAACACACAACAAATTTGAACTCATGCAAGGTTGGTAACCCTAATCATATATTTAATATATACACTATAATGCATCAAGTCGGAACCCCCCAACATAGGTTGGTAAACCTGATCATATAGATTTAATATACATTATAACAAATTTGAACTCATGCAAGGTTGGTAACCCTGATCATATATTTAATATATACACTATAATACATCAAGTGATAGAAAGTGAAAGTGATCTAAGCTCGCGAAAGGCGGCATATAAAAAAAAAAAATTATATTCGCGGATGCTGTGGTCCAGATACGCGAAAAAGTCGCGGATCTTGACACAGATCAGCGAAAAAGTCGCGGATGCTGTGGTCCAGTAGAAAGTGAAAGTGATCTAGGCTCGCGAAAGGCTGCATATAAAAAATTATATTCGCGGAAATTAGAAAGTGAAAGTGATTTAGGCTCGCGAAAGGCGGCATATATTCGCGGATATGCAAATCAATTTAATTAAAAAAATAAAAATATCAAATTAAAAAAAATAAAAAAATTTATTCGCGGAAATTCGCGGTCCTTTGGGATGCTGTGGTCCAGCGGTGGTGGGGAGAGCGTGGGAAAAAATCTTGGACCGTGGGAACGGCGGCATCTCTTTGATCTAGACCGTGGGAAAGGCGGCATTCCTTTGTGCGTTAGAACTGTCATTTTCCCCCTACTTGCATGTATATAAACTAAAAATGGGAATCACTGATTTTAAATTATTTTTATGAATTAAACAATTAGAAAGCTGTGTAAATATGAGTCATTTATTTTCAAAACGAGCCACATCACTTTTTTTCATTTTTCAGATTTTCGTGTTTTTGATAAGTTCAGATATATTTTTATAACTGTGCAAAGCGGTTAGGTTCAAAACAGATCACGTCATCACTTTATGAATGGTTAAACATCGACTTTATTTTCAAAACAAGCCACATCACTAGACCTGCGCAGTGGACCATTACGCACTCCAGAACAGCTGAGCCTGCTGAGCACGCTGCTGTTGTCTCTGTTGTGGTTTGTTTGTATTACAAATTTAAATTGTTTCCTTTGTTAGTGGTGGTGATTTTTCGTTTTTATAATGGAATGTTATCCTCAAGAATGTTCGCCTACGAAGGCAAGAAGGAGACCAAGAAATGAAGACTGTAGGGAAAAAAATAAAGCAAGAAAGCAAAGGTAATACATTTAGGGTTATGTTCTAAATTTGGCTTTATACACATTGTAGGTGTGTAGATATTTTTTTTTTGAACTTTAGAAAGATGTGGGAATAAAATGGATCTTTTAGGAATTTGTTTTTATTGAACTCAATTTCGTCTGGTTTCATAATTTATTATTTACTAGGTAGTCCTTCCCGTACACGACTTTTGTTTGGGGAAACTTCTATAAGCGTATTGACAGATTTTGTTCATTCTGTCAATTGATTTTCCTTAGGCCTACTTTTTATTTTTCCTTCCTGATCTAAGTTTTTGTTATCCGGTTAACATAACCAAGATCTGCCGAACGCTTATTCAAGCTCACCCATTTTCCTATTATTAGGAAAATTACACGCTTTTCTTTTTCTTTTCAGATATGCATCCCCGGGTCCAGCAAAAAAGCTTACATGTAATCATAAAAAAATAGGAGCCTACAGATGTAAAGAAATAACCCCTCAAGACCAAAAATCTTTCACTCAAAATTCTATAACAATGCTGAAAAACTTTCTCATTTAAAACTAAAGCAAGATTCGTTTATTCTAAAGTATACAGATGCTTTAACTCCTAAGAAAATTAGACTTAAAGACAACTCAAGAGGTGAAAAGGGAATGACAGTAAAGTATTACATTTACAAACATTCCACTAAAGAACGTGTACCAGTTTGTAGTCAAGCTTTCACTGATTCTCTTAGAATATCACGAACCAGGGTGAAGGGTGTGGTTTCCCGTCATTTCAAAAGTGGGGAAATGCCAAAAGAAAACAGAGGAGGGGACCGTAAGCTTACTTTATTTGAAGAGAAGAAAAAGACGGTTTTTGGTTTTATCAAATCCTTTAAAGCTATTGAAAGTCATTATTGTCGTAGCAAGTCTAGCTGTAGGGTATACCTAAGTTCAGATTTAAATATCAGTAAGATGTGGAGAATGTATGACAGTAAAATTACAGATGAGAGATATAAAGTCAAGCTTTCATACTTCCGTCACATCTTAAGAACCAATTTTAATATTGGGTTTGGGAGTCCTCGCACCGATGAGTGCTCAACTTGCATCTCATTAGTCGAAAAAATAAAATATTGTTCAGATCCCACAGAAAAACAAACTTTGATGGCTGAAAAAAGGGTGCACTCATTAAAAGCTAAAGCTTTTTATGCTTTGCTTCAGGAAAAGCGAGATAATTTGCTAACTATTAGCTTTGATTGTCAGAAAAATCAAGTTTTACCTAAGGTTCCCGATCAAAGCGCATATTATTCCCGTCAATTATACAAGTACAACTTAACAATTGTTATTGGAGATTCAAAGGCCAAGCAAACGGTTGACAATGTGTTCATTTATCATTGGGAGGAAAACCAGTTTGGGAAAAGTGCCAATGAGATTTGTTCTGCTTTATATGATTGTCTTACTAAAGTTGATATACCGGAAAATGTAAAAGTCCTTCGTTTGGCTTCTGATGGTTGCGGAGGTCAAAACAAAAATTATTTCATGATGTCCATGCTTGGGAAATGGCTTCACGAAAAGGCTCCTGACTCAGTAAAACTTGTTGAGTATCTCTTCCCAATAGTAGGCCATTCTTTTCTGCCTTCTGATAGAGTTTTCGGCCGGATCGAGAAGGAAATAAAGAAAAAAAGTGTAATTATAACACCTGAGGAGTACACCGACATATTTTCCCAGTTCGGTACAGTTGTGTCCCTATTAGAAAGAAACTTTGATTGGAAGTCAGAAGTGCAAAAAGTAGTTCGCCCACCCGCACAGTGGCACTTCCAGTTCAACCCCTCCAAAAGATTTTATTTGAAAAGAAGTTTTAAAGGACATGACATAAGAATTAAAGGTGAAGTAAATTACAGATCAGATTTTGGAATGTTCAAGAGATTTTGCAAGAAAGGTCTCAAGTTCAGAAACTTAAATATGCCACAGCTTTTGGCTCCTGGAGTAGGAATATCTGCACTGAAGTTAAGAGACGTTGATAACTTACTAACAAAACATTTTGGAGGTCAATGGAAATCATTGGATGTGTTGAAGTTTTACAAAAATATTGTTGATGAAGTAAATGATGATAAACAAGAAGAAATTGATAATCCAAGTGAACATGCATTGTGTGACCAAGTAGCTGAAGAGAACAGTTTAATGGTATAAGTTGATACAGGACTAAAAAGAATTTTTTAACAAATGACTGAAACTGTATTTCAACACCAAACTTATGTACTAATAAACTAGTCTTTTATAATTGAGAACTGAATAATATTATTACCTATTTTTGTTTACTCGGGGTGGTTTTAGAACTGGCCTTAATAAGGTTTGTTCAAATATTAAATCCTAAACTTGCAATATTTGCAAATATAGGCTTACTTAAATAATTTTGAACTAATTATATGTCGAAACGAGAGCTCACTATTGTGGAATACCATTTTTTTTTAAATACACTATTTTTGAAACCATCCATCAAATACTGGTAACTGTTATTAGGCTTTAAAGTGCTGTTGAATGATAATAATAAAATAATTAAATTTCAAAGAAAATAAATTTCATAATATTTTTTCTATTTTCAAAAAAGGCTAGATAATTATTGTCTTATCAAAACAAGCTACATCACTCATAGTAATATCAAAAAAGGCTACATCACTCTTTATAGTTTCAAAACAGTGTAACATCAACAATGTTAGAATCAAAACGGTCTATATCCAAATTAAAAAATGCCATAATTCCAAGATAAATCAGTGCACAATCTTCCAAACTTGTACACAAATGTATATACCCTTTCAAAATTTATTAAAAAAATTTCATTCCTTTCATTGCAAGATTTTTGGATTTTTTATGTTTTTTGTGTTTCCTGAAAAATTTAGTAAAAGTGATGTGGCTCGTTTTGAAAATAAATGACTCATATATTATGCTCATAAACAATACTGGGTACGGAAATTATGTAACTAAGTTACTGTACATTAAGCAGCCACTTTAAAAATACTCCTAGCAAATGTGTAGTGAGCTTAAAAACCATATAACTTATTTCCCGTTTTTTTTTATTGTACTTGTATGGTTGATATACTTGAGTATGTAAATGAGTAAGACATATTTATTTCTTGACGAAATGTGGGAAAATCTAGTCTCACAAAAATATAAATTTTAAATTATGGAGAGCCCAAAAAACCGGAAAGACTAAAATATGGTATAGACAATTATCGCGTAGGCCTATACAAAAATCTGTGAATACAAAGTTTTATCTAGTTTCCCTTAAATTTAATAATATTTATAACTATTATGAAAACATTTAGGCCTACCTAAAACATTCGCTTTGTACCGTATTAGTTTCGTCGCAACAAATCACATTGAAACGAAAGAAATATGCTCACTTAACTAAATGAAATGTTGGGAAAAATCAAAAACTTAACTAAATTCAACCGTCTTACTAACAAGAGCAAACATGTCTGTTGGTTTAATACGCAAACCTCTGCCACTGCAATACTGGCTTTCTCAAAGAGTCCTCTGGTGTCGCTTACACGGACTGACCATTGACCGGCCACGGAACCGATCCTTACACAAAATTCTTGGAAACGATATAGCATTGTAACGACAAACAACAAGACGACGCTATGTTTTAAACAAATGCGAAAAATAAATTAATATTAAATTAATACTTCGCATCGTATTAAACATAATAAAAATAATGAACTAAGTAGGCCTACAAGAAAAGGATTTCAA
Source organism: Magicicada septendecula (assembly GCA_034769895.1). NCBI lineage: Eukaryota > Metazoa > Arthropoda > Insecta > Hemiptera > Cicadidae > Magicicada > Magicicada septendecula. Next base: position 39,551,480 of record CM068368.1, on the reverse strand, counting down.
ATTCAACTCGATCTCTCAGTAGTTAAGTATTTTATCATACATAAAATTATTTTTAATATTTACGTTATTCTTGTAATAGTATTTAAACATTTATAATATGCTGACATTCTTTAAAATATTATTATTTGCTTAAAGCACACATATTTTGGTAGTGGGGTTTTGGGTACTTATGTTGGAAAAAAGAAGTTCGATTGACATGGCAACACTCCTTTTCTTTTCATATATTTCGTTACACGTTAAATCAGTTTACTGTCCTAGGTGTACGGAAGTGAGGCGGACACCATAGAAATGCTGTATACGAAGTTCTCATTTCAGAAGAAATACAAAAGTACATCGTTATCGTACCACGTTCGTCTATGTTGTGATTAGCGTAACGATCAACAAATGTCTGCTGAGTATGTCTTCACAGCAAATATCTTATCCACCTTACTGTATTACACTGTTTAACAAGTTTATTACACAATTATGTAAAACGACCGTCTAAGGTGACACTAATGTCCTGAACACCTGTTAATTTTCTTCCTAACGGACCGTCTGGTAACTAAAATAAATACATTTTAACGGCCGCTTTGTTAATACCCGTTTCACCAATGCTGTTTGGACCCGGCTAGCAAAACTCTCTTTAACACGACTATGCTACCATGATAAGTCTCGATTTTGCTTCAATAGGCCGATAAATTAAACAAATTGTAAACTATCTGTAAGGTGACGTTTCTGTTTCATGATTTTCTGTTTGTCAATAATAGGCCTATTTGTATATTTTACATTTCACTGTACATTTAGTTTGTTATTCCTGTTATTGAAGACATTCCTGTGTAACTCAGTTTTTCAAGAATTTTGAAAGTAATTGTTTTTTTAATTTGTTTTTAAATGCTATTAGCGTTATATAAATTTTGATTCACTCAAGTGATCAAAATCGATAGGCCTATTTCTATACCGGTGACAGTTGTTTTTCGTCTACGATTTGATAATTTTTTTAATACCTATATTACGTAAGCATAAAAATTTCTCTCTGCTCTATTTTTGTTTGTAACAATAGCTTATATTATATACGTTGTAACAGTACATATCTTCACCGTACATTTAAAAACAACTATAAGGAATAAAACACTCATTAATTAACGCTAGAACACCCAAGATATGGATAATAGATGAATCATTGTGTACTAAATATTATAGCAGGTCCGTGAACTAATTAAAATAATAAATAAAGAATCGTAAACAATAATGAAGAAGAAAATATAGAAAACAACATAATAATGTGATTAACCAATAACCCAATAGATATGGTAAGTGAGAGGACAAAAACATATACCACCAGCAAATACCAGCAAGATACAGAAGGTAACATGAATAAACACAAATAAATTGATAAGCGAGGAAGAGTTAACAAATCTACTGTACAATGTGCCAACATGTGTACCAAGAGATAATGAAACAAATAAAGCGAGGAGTCTACAGAGTTAAGAAACAGTAAAGACACACAGACATGGACAAACTATTACTAAAGACTTGACCATGACTAAAACTCTTTATTTTAAAGTGAAAATATAATTAATAAACAATAAAACCAATGAAATAAAATATTGGAATATAAGAATGAGTTAGTTGTCATAGCAATAACAGAGTACCATGGCTGCTTTTAATACAAGTAAACCCAATTAAGATATATAAAAGAAAACCTGGTAATCACCAGTAACCATGTAAAGATAGCGTGCAAAAATAATAAATAATGGTTAACAAGAACTGAAATGTAAAATAATAACCTTAAAACATTCAGATCAGGGATAAAAGCATAGACCATTGTTGTTATACAAGGGGGTCCCAAATAACCTCAATTCTGGTACAAATTCACTTGTAATTAGAATAATCTAAGAGTAAAACATTGTAAAACTAGTTTAGGCTAGTTAATTTTCATTATTTTTAATAATGAAAATAGACATTATAAAGACAAACCTAGTGCTATGATTTAATAATTAAGAGTGACATGGGTTGTGTTTAATGTAATTACACAGACTGAAATGGACAGAAAGATGTACCCATTAAACACACTCAGAATTCCCACAATATTGTAAACCAGAGAAGGACAGTGACATAAATGTTTACTGCAATATGTACTACTACTATTATAGCATAAAATAATGATAATGAACTATTAATTAAACCATAATTATGAAAAATTAAGGTAACTGTCTGACTACACTAGATGCAAGAAGTATTAGTGAATTATTCACAATCTCACATATAATAATGGGAGACTAACCATTATAGAACATTCTTTAGACTATAAAGACCATTTGTACAAAAAAAGAACCACTTAAAATTGAGTATATCATTAACCATGGACCGAATCATAATGACACATGGCATACTAAAACTATGAATAACTAATAAAACTAAAAACAAGAAATTAATTATATTTGAAGAAAAGCTGAGATATCCAGAAGTTGTAATGGACATCTCAGAATGACTATATCACAGTAAAAAATGGACAGAGCCAATGATTTAAATAAAAAAGAGTGAATCAAATTAACTGTGCTCTAGGCTAAAGAAAGCATAGACCAAATATTGTAATTTTATTAATTTTAGACAATTATTATAGTAGAGATTATCATAAAAGGACTTGGAAAGAAACATATAGATGAAATGTAATCACTATTTGTTCAATTTCCATAATTATACCCTAAACATGTAAAATCATAAGAAATATGTCATAGTCGTAAGTGAAAAACATTAACTTTTTAATTAAAGCACCAACATATGTCTTGTGAGGACTTGTTTTAAAGAGCAAATCAATTGTAATAACATGGTGTGGCTATATCAAGTATTACTAGTAACGCAAGGACGTTAAACCAATTTAAAACATATGCCGTTTATTTTGGGCAAAAAGATAGCGTCATAACGCTACTCTCCACCCGAAAGTCATTAACAATTTTATACAAATTAATTATTTTCGCCGAGGGAGTGACCTCGCTCTAAGGAACAGCAGCAATCTCTAAGCCAATGAAATCGATCAGAATCAACAGGGGGGTTATGTAATCCCAAAATTGGAACAGCGGAGGGAAGCAAATTTCTTCACACTTCATATCTGGCGAGCGAGGCAGTACGACGGTCATTTCTGTGCGCGAATAAGTCGAATTCGGAATCGAATCAGCTCTTCGGGTATAAATGTAAACATTTGGTCGACATAACCAAAAATTTTAAGTGTCGAGTTTAATGCATAATGCAACTGCAATAGTGACACAACATTGCAGAATGTGCAGTAGGTTGCAATAAAGTGAATTACAGGAAGTATAATGTTTTATTATACTTATTGAATTTTAACTTGAATTGATATAGATTATTAAACTTTCACTTGTGAAACTTACTTTGTTTCCTCCTGTACGCGTTTCGGCGTGTGTGCGCCTTCATCAGCGGTGTGAGACAGACCGCTGATGTCTCACACCGCTGATGAAGGCGCACATCACGCCGAAACGCGTACGGGAGGAAACAAAGTAAGTTTCACAAGTGAAAGTTTAATAATCTATATCAATTTAGTGCTGTGAAAAAAGAAGATGGACTATCAAAACAACTTTAACTTGAAACCAGAAATTTTTATGATTTTGACATTGAGTCATGGAAGCAACCATGAAATCTCATAGCTTTTAAACGTGAATAAATAAATTGATTGACATTAATTCACGAACGTTAATGAACATTATTTGAATTTTTATAGAAAAATAAATAGTTTTATACCTACATTATGAAGGTTAACCAACGTTATGAGATAGACAATGAGTTAATATGAACTCGAGTAGAGGTTATCTAACCTTATGATAATTATTGTTCCAATTCATAAACAATCATTGAATATTTTAACCAAATCTATTTGAGCAATATACGGTAATTGTTTACCTGACAAGAGTTCAACATTCAATGGACATGATAATTTGTAACGAACATTAGATGAAATTATAATTCCAATTATTTATGTATTTTGTTATGTATAGGTTAAGGAGTTACATTATTTTAAAATAGATAATACTTTGTATCAACTCAGCATGCCTGAAGTAACCTTAATGTTGACGATAGTCGAATTTATAATTCTATGTTAATAATTAAAAAACTTTTAATGTCGTTTTGTTTATACAAATCAGTTCCAACTACACAGTTTAGACAGTAGTACAGACATTTTCTGTTATGTTTCTTGCAGTCTCAAAGGAACCACGAAAAAATTGTAAAAATAATGAACAAAGATTCAATGTTATATTTTAAAGTTCTTTTAAACAAAAATAGTTTAACTACCCTGAGAGTAAGAGTTAATAAGAAATTATGTCAATGATTAATGAGGCAAACAGCCAGTTATAAATATCAACTAAGAAATTCCAATTTCTTAAAATATGTTAATAAATCAAATTGTGTAACAGAAAAAAGAGTCGACGACTTTCATTTAATAGACAATACTGATACGTGTTAGGTAACCATTAGTGCTTCCACAGGTGGCACCATTTAACTCAGAGATATTTTAAAATCGAGTTATTTATTCGCTTGTTAACGAACTAGACCTTCAAACTCCGTAAGTACATGGTGAGTACATAACTTGTGTTTATTTCAGCAACAATTGAACCTAAGACGAATTACCGAATTACACCTGTCCACATGCGACTGCGAGGGAGTCAACCCGACTAATTCGTATCTGAGCTTCAATTTAAACGAACCACTCAGTGCAAAGAAGAGTTATTAAATAATTCGTTACCAAACTTTTTTATTACACATTATTAAACCATTTTTACATAATTAAATAAACTAAACAAAATAAATGAATTAAATAATTAATCGAGAGCAGAATCACATCGTCAAGAAAGCTTTTATTACAACGTATACACAATTGAAAATAAAATAATTCGTTTAACGAAAGAACAGAAAATAGATAAAACAAATTCTCTGATCATAGAAATTCAACAAATAATATTTAAATATAATTATTTTCACTACCGACTCGGAACACAAAGTTTTTTACGGGTAAAAACTTAAAAGTTTTACCTTATAGCCTAAACCGGTTTTCGCTTTTAAAAAGCTTCTTCAGAGGCTGCCGCTGGGGTCACTGTCCATCTTGTTGTTGGCGACGATATCGACTTTTGAATGATCGATATTGTGTGTGTGGGGTGTGATATGTTCAAATAATGCGTGTGATTTGAATCTCGTCTGTTCGTTTAGGATGTCGTTTTTATTTGTTTTCGTGTGTTTGTATACGTATTTCCAATTGTTCTAGAGTGTCTAGTTTTCGGCCTTTTGTGTGTACGTATTATAAAAAAATAATATTTGTTTATAATACCTATATTACGTATGCGTAAAAATTTTCTCTCTGCTCTATCTTTGTTTGTAACAATAGCTTATATTATATACGTATACACAACAATTGAAAATAAAATAATTCGTTTAACGAAAGAACAGAAAACAGATAAAACAAATTCTCTGATAGAGAAATTCAACAAATATGTGCATGTTTTGTTGTTTTATTTATGTTACACGAACGACTACTTAACAGAAAACGATGTAGGCACTAAACGTAATTTTAAGGTTAGCTCTCGTCGTTTTAACGGCCCGTTAGTTATCTAACAGGCCAAATACCTCCCGTTAAGTTGACCGACGATTTTAACGCCCCATATCTTTAACTTCGTGAAACGGGTTATCTCCCGTTAAATCTTCAACGGGTGATTTATCGGCCGTTAAATTCTTAACGGAGATCGGTGAAACGGGGCATAAGAGTAACGTGAGCCTGTCTGGATTAAGATTGGGTTCGGAACTCAGCGAGATTCAGGAATCAAACTGGGAGGTAGGAGAAAGCTGTATTTAACGTGATCTCTTCGAAAAGACACTAGCATCATTCATAATTTTACGTCAGTCTCTTCTTTGGCCAGCGTGGAAGTCTGTTACAACCAACAGCGTAACAAAATATCCCCCCCCCCCCCGAATCAGCACATCCTCTTTCAACCATCCTGGGCATACAGAAAATTAATTCTTTAAAACCTCTAAAAGTTGGATAATTACTCTATTCAGACGGCTCCTATCGTAATTTCTCTATTCAGACTGCTCCCATCGTAATTTCTCTATTCAGACTGCTCCCATCGTAATTTCTTTATTCAGACTGTTCCCATCGTAATTTCTCTATTCAGACTGCTCCCATCGTAATTTCTCTATTCAGACTGCTCCCATCGTAATTTCTCTATTCAGACTGCTCCCATCGTAATTTCTCTATTCAGACGGCTCCCATCGTAATTTCTCTATTCAGACTGCTCCCATCGTAATTTCTCTATTCAGACTTCTCCCATCGTAATTTCTCTATTCAGACTGCTCCCATCGTAATTTCTCTATTCAGACGGCTCCCATCGTAATTTCTCTATTCAGACTGCTCCCATCGTAATTTCTCTATTCAGACTTCTCCCATCGTAATTTCTCTATTCAGACTGTTCCCATCGTAATTTCTCTATTCAGACCGCTCCCATCGTAATTTCTCTATTCAGACTGTTCCCATCGTAATTTCTCTATTCAGACATCTACCATCGTAATTTCTCTATTCAGACTGTTCCCATCGTAATTTCTCTATTCAGACCGCTCCCATCGTAATTTCTCTATTCAGACTGTTCCCATCGTAATTTCTCTATTCAGACATCTACCATCGTAATTTCTCTATTCAGGCTGCTCCCGTCGTAATTTCTCTATTCAGACCGCTCCCATCGTCATTTCTCTATTCAGACTGTTCCCATCGTAATTTCTCTATTCAGACATCTACCATCGTAATTTCTCTATTCAGGCTGCTCCCGTCGTAATTTTTTGCCGCTTGACGTTTCGATCCCTTGAATCTGGGTTGGTCCTCAAAAGCTAAACATCATTAAAAAATAAAATAAAAAACCTAAAACTTATTACTAACGTTTAAAAAAAAACATACAAACACTTGGTAAGTTTCACAGTTTATTATTTACCTCTGACAATTGTTTCACCCTATTAAGCTATTCTCAAGGAAATCATAGAAACAACTAAACAAAGAAAGTGGGGTTGGTGAACATGTGTTAAGGGTGTGCAGCAGGACATGTGTGTGGGGTGTGTATGTTGGAGGGAGTGGAGAAGGCAGTATAGGGAAGGTCAAGTGTCTGTAAAAACTAAGTATAATAGAAAGGCAAATTCTAAAAATTAACTAATTTTTAATTAAAAAAAAAGAAGAAAATTATTTTAAAAGAATTTTAGTCCATGAGCCATATCAAGATACCAAAAAATTTCATTTAACAAATTACATTCCGTTTATAACAGATAGTTTTAGTTAGTTTAGTTAATTTTTATAATTCGCCTGTGAATTTGTCCGTGGCATGCTCCACGCCTAATTCGATAATTTACAGCGTCACCTCAAGCGGGAGTTCGAGATGAGAATGGGTAACGCAATTTGTCGTGTGACGTCGTGTGTTCCTTTAAACGTCTTATCCGCAAATTGAAACAGATACCTTGTAGGCGTGACCTCTGGTTCACATATAACAGGTTTGTAGGGATGAAAGTCGAGTTCAAAATGCAAAATTCTGCGTACGGAGCTGTCCGAAATTCCTAGGGCACCTGCGTGTTTTAATGCCGACAGCCGAGGGCTGCTAAGAAAGCGTGACGCACGCGTTCAACATTCCACGGTGTCCGAACAGTACGCTGTTTCCCTGGTGGTCTCTTCTTTATGGCACAAGCCGTTTCCCGAAATTCGCCACCCACAACAGTATGGTATGGCAGCTTGGAACACGGTCATTTCGATGAATGTTGAAATAACGGCAAAAAGCGCTCTGCGTAACATTCACTGATTCATTGTTTAAAAAAAAAAAGTTTCCACTACGAACGCGCGATGTTTTACCGACCAATGCTCCATGGCGACTGAAATGCTTTGTCGAACACGAGTGCGAGGTCGATCATAGGGCTCCATGCTACACTCCACAGAACTACTTCAAAAATCGTCAGGTTTCTCTGGCGGACCCTCTATATTGAGACAATTACACTGAGACGAGTAGTATAGCGCAGTAGTATTTAACAGATGGGACGCGAAATGTTTGAAAGGAAAACGAAACTGTTTCTTTTAACAAATAAGTTTTTGTAAGCAATAATAACACGGCAGAAAAATATGCCACCGTTTGTGGAATACAGTCAACTACGATAACATTAATTACTTTAATTAACAATTAAAAAAAACTTCATACAATGAACAGGAAAAATATCAAAATTACTTTGAACTTGCGGCGAATTGGTTAATTGTACGAGGAAAAATAAATTAATCGCTTTTAAAATAACTGAATTGTTAGTGGAAGTTATATAATACAAGAGAATTTTAATCACTTAAGATTTTGTCATTTCTGAACTGATATAAGTGACATATCTGTCTCCTCTTCTTCTTCTTCTGCACGTCACGGAGTAAGCACTTTACCTGCTCCGTCTTCATACCTCTCCATCTCACTCTCGGTCTTCCTACATCTCTTGTATCAAAGGGTATCGAAACGCGACCTTAGGTAGTCGTCCATCCTCCATTCTGCCCTCCAAATGCTGTAACCATTCCCTGCGATATGTCTGGATTTTATCATTTATGGAGAATACTTGTATCTCTTGTCTAATATCCTATTGCGCAAACGATCGTGTCTCGAGCAACCCTTTGTTCTTCCCAGAAACCTCATTTCCAAAGTTTGGATCTGGTTTTTAGTCTTCTTCGTAGGAACGCATGTTTCAGATCCATATTACAGGCGATGAAGGACAGAACATTACTAGCAACAATGTAGACCGTGTTCCCGGCGCTGCTCTACAAGATATGGGAGTTTGGCCAAGCAAGATATCTCATTCCTTCCGAGATATAATAGAGGAACGTGTCAGTTGCAGAACAAGGACAGCCATTTTCCTGAAGATGAAGCTGGACGATCCTTAAACAAGTATTGGTTTGATAAAACCTTGCAAAATGGCGAAAAGGTAAATCGCACTTGGATGTGATTCTCTCCAACTAGAAAATCTCTATTTTGCTTTTGTTGCACTTTATTTCCACAAAAAACTATCAAAGAAGCCATTTCAATGGTTAAACTGGGCTTTAGTCGTGACGAAAGTTAAATCTCCGTATTCAGGATTATGAAAATAGTCCTGCTCATCGCTCTGGGTTTTGGAATGGAAGGAATTGGAACGTTCTTTAAACAAAGGTGGACTTATTGATGATCTACTTCAGGAACAAATGAGTAAAGCAGCTGAGATGTGGAAAGAAATCCTCGAACGGGTCGTTGCCACAGTACAAAATCTGGCACTGAGAAGATATCGAGAGTCAATTACTAACGCTCAAGATCCTGGAAACTTTCTGGCTTTGTTAAAACACTTGGCTAAATTTGACCCTGTGATGAGATCTCGTTTGGATTCAGTCTCTCGTAAATCTGGGCGTATATCGTATCTTTCGCCAATTATTCAAAATTAAATTTTAAGCCTGTTAGGAGAAAGAGTGCGCAAATATGTTATTACTGCATGTAAGAAGGCGTAGTATTATATTTGACACAACACCAGATACTGCACATGTAGAACAAATGTGACGATTTAAAGGCAATTTAAATAGCACAAAATAATTTTTATTCAAAATAACACGTGAGAAAATAATCCACCCTCCCGTCTGTACCTATATTCCTGTACCAACTTGTAAAAAGGCTAGTACGGACATGCAAATTACACTGTTATGAAGCGAATACTAATAATCATTCTAATTAAATAAAAACACGTGATAATAATAAATGAAATACCTAACTCAATAAAGAAAAGGTAGGATAATTAATAGTAGTTAATTAATGGAAAAATAATAATAATAAAAGTACGAACTACTTTTCTCTCGGCGTGTGAACTGCGCCCGCTTCCCTACTCACGGCCGCAAAATCAACCCCAGTCGACCCAGAATCTCTGACAAGTTAACAGCTTTACCATGTGTCGTGAAGGTGAACGTATGTATATATTGCAAAACGATGTAGCAGAAAGTAAGTGTTTCGTGGTTACATACTCCACATGTAGTTGAAACGAAGTGAAACGTAAAACAAGTAAAGTAGCTTAAATGTAGAGAAAGAATTCAAAATAACTAAGATAGCCGACACATCTCTTTATAAAAAGGTTTAACTTGTAAGGTATGTTCCATACCATATAAAAAGGTAACATTAGTGCAGTTAAAACTAAAATGTGAAAAGTGAACACCAACGTCAGGAGTGAAGCAACGACGACACTTTACGAGCTCCAGGTAGCAGAATCCTAGCGTCATGACTTTGATCGCAACTTAGAATCAACAAACTAAATGGAGGAACCCAAACGACAACGAAGAACATCCAGGAAAACCTACTGAAGAGGATCAGCAAGAGAACCAGCTGCAGATCCACATTATACCCAGGTGACACTAAAGCGTAACTTCTGTGCTTATATTGTTTTCTAACAACCACAACAAAAACAGTACATTTTTGTAAAGACTCATTCAAATCATGTAAATCTTAACATAGTAATTTTTGTAGTTACTGTAACGAAATAATAGTAATCTGATGATGGTTAAAGGTAAAAATTAATTCGAAATTTGATCAAACTATTCTTCAAATAGTTTGCATAATGTTGAAGTATTTTAGAATATTATAAAATTAAAACCCGGATCCGTGGTATTCAATGTAATGTACAACTGTATGGTTTTGAGCTCATCAGAGTAACACTTTAAAGAGTATAAGAGCATTTGATGCAGAATCTATCAGAAGTTTCTTTTAACGTAAAAATAAAAAGATGACCATTAAAAGTATTATTTTTAAATCATTATTTAAGAAGCCATAATAAAGAGATGTTTTTGCTAAAATCCAGAGAGTGAGTAAATTTACGTAACCTTGGACAAATTCCTGATATTTACATTTTCCCAATTTGTTGGTAAGTAATTTGTACTAACAACGGCAGCCGGTTTAATTGACAGCAACCAATTAAACTGGTTCCCTGTGTTATAATGTCTTAACAGGAAAGACGTTATACAAATGTCTCATATTATAAGATTTGTTGATATTAAACGTAATTCTATTGATATCAAGGAAGCCTTTATAGATTTTATTCCTTTAGAAGTGAAAACAGCGGAGGGGATCACACAAGCTATTACAAGTAAACTTGAGAGAGATGGATTGAATCTTAGCGATTGCAGAGGTCAGTCGTATGACAATCAAGCAACAATGGCTGGTATCCATTCAGGAGTTCAGAAGAGATTTGAATCCACTAGCTGTGTTTGTTGCCTGTGAAACCATACACCTAACTTGGTTGGAGTTCATGCAGCTCATGTAATGTTCAGGGAGTGATATTTTTGGGAAAGTAGAACGTCTATTCATCTTCTTTTCCTGTTTCACTTATAGATCCAGTGGTCTTAAATACTTCTAAATATTACTCTAAAAGGACACTATGATACCACGTGGAGTTCAAAAGCAGATGCGGTGAAAGCAATGTCCGCTCAGCTGGATGAAGTGATGCTGCACTGGAGAAACTCAGGGATACACCGACTGAAACAATTGACACGAGAAAAGATGCAGCATTAATAATTAATGCGATAGACAACTTTAATTTTGTGACCTTGCTCTTTTTCTGGACAGATATTCTTTCTTCCATGGCCAAAATCCAGAAAAATCTTGCAGACCAAAGGAATAAGCTTTATTCAAGCATTGACACTTCTGGAGAAGCTAACGGAGAAATTAAACGTTTGGAGAAATGAGCTGTGTGACAATGTCATTTCTAAGGCAGAACAGGTATGTAATGAACGGGGTGTCAGTATCACAAAAGGATAAGAAGGAAGCGCACGATGCCAGGGGAGTATGCAGACGATTCTTCATTAACCGTTCAGCAAGAAATGCGACGTTCTCTAATAGAAATTTTGGACAAACTGTCAGTTGAAATTTCAAGCCGTTTCTCTAACATATAAGAGATAGAAAAACGCTCTGGGTTCCTCTGTAAATTTGAGGATAAATGATGAATAAATGATAAATTCGTAAATGATGGGGATATACATTTTATGGAATAGGTTTCCCAAATCAATATTAAGTGCACACTGCTTGTAAAACTGTATCCACATGACCTAAACAGTGAAGAATTGTTCACTTACTTGAAAGACGTCATACTTTAATTAAAAAGGGCAAAAGTTAACAGAGAACAAATGGGTTTACACCTCAGGGACTGCTACAGTACGTTTCTTCAATGGGCTTAGAAGCCTACAGAACACTAACAACAGCTTTAAAAAATTTAATTACTTTACCAGTCTCTGTGTCTTCTTGTGAAAGATCGTTTAGTAAACTTAAATTAATTAAATCTTACGATCAACAATATCTCAAGACAGGGTATCAAATCTAGCGATACTTTCAATTGTAAACGACATTGCTTAGTCTTTAGGTTATAGTGATTTAATAACCGACTTTGCAGAAATTAGGACCAGGAAAGTTACATTTTAAAATGTCTGGTTTTAAATATTCATTAAATATTAAGTGTTTATTAATAGAAGACGGAACCATTAACCTGTATGGTAAGTGATTTATTTCATTACTTTTAATGCAGTTATTTGTTTAACTTTATGTTGCTTTAGGATATTGTTTTGATGACCCTTTAGACCTACAAGGAATCTGCATGCTTATTAGAACACTGTTATGTTATACATTTTATATAGTCTACATTTGTTACTAATAAATGTATACAAACTGAATACCGGTAATATTATAATACGTAATTTCTTTATTTTGACTTAACAAATATTCTTAAGACGTTTGCTGGACGTGCTTTTGTACAAAAATCTACACATTTGGATTTATTAAGTACTTTGTTCACTGGATGGGCCTTCGTTTTTGGTCTTTTGTCGCTTTTCAATTGTGAAGGCTAGGCGCCTGACGATCTCCTTGCCCCGGGCGCCAAAAAGCCTAGCTACGCCACTGGTCGCCACGTGTCATTCTCAATGCTGATACTACAATCCAGGTTAACTGAAGTCAGAGACTTGTTCCAAAACTGTTCCCTCAAGAACAATTTTTGATCTGACTGGAAACTTCCCTCAAAAAGCCATGATTTTTTGTTTTCTGCTTTATTTGAAAATCATATTGTTTACAAATACGATTTAAACGATGTAAAGAATGCTGCAACTCATCCTCTGTTTCCTGTATTAAGACTGCGTCGTCAGCATAGAATAAAATATCCAAACTCGTGTTCTGGTTAAGTCGAATTCCTCAGGCAATATCTCGTCTCCATGATTGGATGACGTCGTCAATACATATATTAAAAAGCGTCAGTGAAATACTACATCCCTGCCTTACTCCTTTATTTACTAAAATTTCTTCAGTCTTTGTCTTTCTAGTATTTACTATTATTTTAGATTTGCAATATAAGGAACCTTTTTCCTTTTCGATATTGAATTTCTTCATTACCATTACCGTTGATTTGATCTAGCTGTTCCTAAATACTTGTAAGTTTGGTAGCAGTTAGCCAAGGACCTCTCTCCCGTCTGTACATCTTGTAGAGCTCTTCCTGTCCCCTCCCCCGATCATCATATATTCCATCTTGTTGTCGTTGATTTACACGCCCTGTTTTTTATAGTCATCGTCCGGTTTCCGTAACTAATAATACGGCTTCTTCTCGGTCTTCTGCATTTTAGTCCTCGACGTAATTCACTGAGTAGGCCTATAATATGTTACCGTTAATACTTATTATCAGTCTACCTTACTTATAACGAATAACGTCTTCTCTGATGTGCGCTGACAGATCATGACAAAAAAACACACATCCAGATGTTCGAAGGAACGGTTGAAGCAGCTTTTACGAGGTCAGTATGTATACTGAAGAAAAAGTCATACAACACACAAATTTCGTTCTACATTAGTGAAAAATCGTTACGCGGCAGTTTTGTCTTTCTTGAAAGATAACAGTTATAATACAGTATTTGCTTTTTTCAGAGAACTATAATCTAAAGTTCATGGCTTACGAAGGTCACCACTCTCGACACGCCTGCGACCCTAAGATTCTACGTAGGTTTCATTGTATCGTTTAAATTTATTGATAAATGTATATATAAATACACGCGCGCGCGCGCGCGCACACACACACACACACACACACACACACACACAATGTAGTTTTTAGGTATAATATTTTTTCTGCAGTTTCAAACTAATTTCAATGATCTGATTAATCTTTAATCTAACTCATTTTTTTATTTATCATTTAAGAAGTTGACAAATAAGAACAACAAACATTATACTAGTTAAATGTAATACAACAAATTTTTAGGTTAGATTCCTCCCCATTCGATCTTTGCGGCGTACGAAACCACTAATATTTTTGTATAAAGCTCCCTAGTTTCATTTAAAGCACTTTTGTCTTCAGCAAACATGTTCACGTAGCCTGCATAATGCACTCCTTACATCTTTGTCATTCCATTTTCCAGTATCCTACGCACACACTTTTAGAAAACAAACAGGGTTAGGAATGCGAAGGTAAAAAGAAAGTATGTGATTTAAATATCAACTCGTCTGAAAAGCTGGAGAGCTTTAGTGTCACGTGTGCGTGTGACAAAAAGTATGTACAAAGCAAACAAAGGTATATCTCTTTGTAAACAACCTCTATGCAGTTGTGCATTCAGTGAACACAGAACGTGGGTTAGGAAACAAAACAGTTTTTTATTATTAACTTTTTTCCAAGTTATGCATATAAATTTAAAAACTATTTGGTAGTTTTCCAATAACTCTACCTACATTCATTTTCGTTATTGCGATTATTGGCACCGACATCTAGTGAAGATTGCTTATAATTTTAGTTAGATAATAGAAATAACAAAAATTTATGTGTGTATGTAGTAAAATGGTTTACTGATTATTCCAATCGTGTTTCATTGTCATATTTTTTTACGGAAAATGTTTCTAATAATAACTCCGATGTGCGCCTGTGACACCAAAAGTTGACGGTGTTAGGTTAACGTGCAAACTAAAATTGCACATGGAAATCAATATGCCTTTAATATGATACTCGCTTTTTGTAAAAAAAAAAAAAAAAAAAACACGTAAAAAACAACTCAAAATAAGGCGGATTGGACCTTGGGATGCCTATTATTATACTAATATATGCCTGTAGTATTATATAGTAATGTATGACTATACATATTAATCTCATATTCATACAATCTCAAATTGAATACATGTCTCCCTTTTTGTGGCAGGACTCGTTTTCCACTAATAGGCCTACTCGTTTTTTCCACTAATACTCGGTTTTTGTGCAGACCATTGGAAAAGCAACCAACTAGAAGTAAGGCGGGGTGGCCCAAGGACCTAAGGATCACCCCTTCCCTATTATTATACATGGCTCGCTTTTTATGGCAGAACTCGTTTTCCACGAATACTCAGTTTTTGTGCAGACAACTGCAAAAGCAACCAATTCGAAGGAAGGCGGGATGCTATACGTGTCTCCCATGCATAAAATTTGTTTCCAGTGAAGTTTTAGAGATTTTCTGAATAACATAAAAGAACAATGGCCACCTAACGAAAAACAAATCTTGTTTTCATTTCTTAATACTTTTTTTTGTTTAATCTTACTATTAAAATATAAAATCAGGCTGAGGAGAAAGGGAACAAGTCATTTTTCGCAACTTTTCAGGAGGAAGGAAAAATTAAATTAAACTCACACATTTTATATTATCCTGTCCAATTTTTGTGTGTGAATTCACTATGATAGCACTAAATTGTTTTTTAATGTATTTTGTACTAAATGTCTTTTATGTGACCAGAATTTGGTTTTAATTTTTGTTGACATGTTTCCTTCTTCCTCAGTGTCAGAATCGAGTTTAAAGAAAACTGGTTACCGAAATGCAATAGACTTTACTTAATACTTAAAAAGATTATATTTGTTTAGTACAATCATTTATCCATCGAAATAAATATTTGTGTAACAAAAATTGGCTACATTTATTACAAATTCCATATTGTAAAGAGTTTGGAAAAATGACAATCTTATGATAGGATTTAAGTTAAAACTAAAGACTAATCAAACTAAACTAGAGCCTTTTTCATCAGGTTAGTAAAAAATATCAATAAATTCAGGAACAAGTAAAAACACAGTACAACATTTATTTGAATGTAAAAAAACGTTATTGTAGATAATGCTAAAAAATTAACTAAAACTAAAAATTATTCCTTGCATCCAAAAGAGTTTGTTTTTAAGTAAAGTAAAAAATGTCAATGATTCTGAACTTTAAATACACAAAATTAACCTTTATCAGAATTTAAAAAAATGACTACTAATTTGAGTCTTTAAATCAGGTCATATCAGAAAAATAGCACAGTGTTTTTGAAAAGTTAATAATAATAATGATTCAGAAATATATAAAACCATAAGACACTGTTTGATACTAATTTTCTTCACCGTCTGAATCAGTACCATTCCACGCAGCTATTTCTTGATAAAAGTTCTGAGATTCTACGTTGCATTCCACGTATTTTTGCAACTTTTTAATGTCTTCCAGTTTTTTGTTATTAATTGGCACACCGTTGTCGGGATATGCTCGTGTTGGTTCCAAAGAAATGACAGAGAGATTAGGTTTCCCAAGTCGGAATGTATCAACTACACAGCTGTTAATATATGGTCGAGCAACAACAACTCCAGGATCATCAGAACTAAAACTAAATTCTTTGAAACGACTAGGCATAAAAGACTGCTTTTTATTTCCAGGCGTTTCTGCTGTACTTGTCTCCACAGAAAAAACAGTTTTCTTGAAGTATTTCGGCCACCATTTATCAAAATCAAAAATGTAACTACTGTCCACCATACACACAAACGTATTTGATTTAGCATTGCAAATTATTTCCAAGTAGTCCCTTGGAGTGTATATCCGATCAGATCTTGCTATTTTCTTTTTAAATACACCGAAGTCTCGGACACATGCCAGGAAAGAGTACCCCCTTTCAGGAAATTTGTACACTATTTTGTGTAGGCTCCCAGTACTTACTAATCCAGAACACAGTCTCAGGACAGTGTGGTTTCTATTCTGTCCAGGACATGAGTCATAAAACAAAGTTAACTCTGTCACATTTTTAGGCTTAAAGTTTTTAATATAATGAGACAAAAAAGAGGAAACTTCATTTGCACCCTTTCTAGCCTGACGCTCATGGTAAAGATATATTACACAAGTACCAGTTTTTAGGTCATGTATATTAAAGGCATTAATCCATAACTGGCGCATGTAAAAAATTTCTTGTACAGGGATTGCGGGCAGAGGGAGATTTTGCATGAAGTCAAATGGAATCGCTTCAACACTTTCATTGTGTGAACATCTCTCTTTAGGTTCGTGCATTGATTTATAAAATTTATCAGCTCTTCTTTTGTGGATATTAAGTTCAGCCTCTGCTGCACGTTTAGCGCTGTCACACAAAAATGTATTCTTAATTTTTGTTCCAAGCTCTTCACACTTCGAGCAAACATCTACTTGAGGTCTACCAAACCTAAGTTTAAAGTTTTCTGAAAAGTGTTTTCGAAAAAAGTCATATTTAATATCACTATCTGGATATTTCTTTATGAAAAGATCATATATAATTTTAATATTTAAACGAGCGTCAAGATATTCCGTTTCTCGGTTGGTGTAATGGGATTTATTGACTACTTATATGCTCATTTATTAATTGTAATGTGTGCTCAGAAATTTTAGCAGGGTTAGGATTACTGCCGCTTTTATCTTGTGGGGTTTTGCCAAGCTGGAGAAGCTTTGCTAACCTATAAACTCTTTTCTTAGAGATACCATGCAAGCTAATGAAAGCTATGGTAATTATGGTACTGAGGAGTAAGGGATCATGTCAGTGACTTGATCCCTTCCTCCGCAGTACAGCTAGCTCCATCTTGCAATTTATAGCCTAAACACTGTTATGACATGGTCCCTTTCTTCACAGTATAATTTGCCTTGCCTTAAAGAACAGTTTTCACAAAAAAAAAAAAAATGGCATTTTTGACTTGTTCCCTTTCTCCTCAGGCTGATTATATATATTTTTCACTTTACATTGTCTGTTGCTGTTTTTGTTAAAAACGTTATGTTCTTTGTTTTTAATGTTTCTCTTTCAAGCATTGTATGTACACATTAAATGTCATATTTTTCCTAATCATGACTTTTATTTCTTTAAGCAGTAAGGTAAATACCAAAAACCATTATTACCTAACACCACAAACGAAAACAACACGTATTTTCGCTTTACAGGAAGTAAAGTACAGGAAGTACTTTACAACAGTACACTTCTTCCTCTTCATATCGTGATGTTTCGATACAGTCGCATATTCATATAATGGGAAATGTACTATGGGTACGGATATTGGAAAAGTACCGTTTATTTTTACTGATGCATAGTCCGTCATAGAAGCCTTACTGCCTTTTTATTGTGAAGATGGAGAAGAGAGTTAGGCTTCAATTACACTACGTAACTGATTTTAAGCCTACATAAAACTAGTTGCAGGTTAGTAAAAACAGGCGGAAACTGCTTTGCAATCAGTTGGAGAATAAGCATATCGTCTATACTACTATTATAAAGAGGTAAAATTTGTTTGTATCGTTGTCTATACTAACCTCAGAAACTACTGATCAGATTTAAAAAATGCTTTCACCACCGTGTTCCTTGAATTTTGAGGATGGCTTTAGGCATGATTTTGAACCAATAACTTTAAATTTTTCAAGAACAGAGATTTAAAAAGGGTCCCATGTCATGAAAGTTTGCATGTAGTGAAATTTTTGGCATGCGATAAACTTTCGTTCTATAAGAGACAGCTATAGTATCAGCGAAATTTAGAAAACATTACAAAGTTTATTTTGGTTTTTGTTTCAATAAAATCCTCCCTTTCGTTTTTGAGATATTGGCGGTTTTGTAAAATATTATATGTTGTGTTGGTCCCATGTCATGAAATTTCTCATTGTGTACAGAATGCTCGCGCAGGCGAATTGCATGCAGTCGGTTGCATGGTGTAATAATGGTTACATTTGAATCAATGCCCCACAACGAGTGCGTGAAATTAAAAGTTGCACGAGCAGTTGCAATCGATTGCAGACCGTGCAACCAATTCCAGTAAGTGTCATTCGCTATATTTAAACCAATGCCCCACAACATTTCTTGCAATCAGTTGCGTAGTGTAACAAAGGGCTTAGATCGCAAGTATAAATCCTATGATACCCGTTTGAATCGAACAGACGGCCGCTCGCTCAACCAGAGAACCATCACTATGGATTTGTAAATCTCGTCACAGGTGTAGACAGAAATAAATTCAATTATACGCGCGCACAAATACAGATATAACGTTACAATCGTCAGCTAAGAGTGTATTCTATGAGAGTGTTAATAAATTTAACTTCCGCTACAGCACAGAATTACCCGACAAACCATTTCCTCTTGTCTGGTTTATAATCGTTGTGTGGCTACCTTGGTGGTTTTGTCACTTGCCTTATACGGTTATATTGTTCAATACGCGCGCGCGCACTGTGTGTGTGTGTGTGTGTGTGTGTGTGTGTGAGAGAGAGAGAGAGATAAAGAAAGAGAGAATGAGAGAGAGAGAGAGAGAGAGAGAGAGAGAGAGAGAGAGAGAGAGAGAGAGAGAGAGAGAGAGAGAGAGAGAGAGGCATACGCTTGTTTGAAATGTGCAAATACAGTAATTTCTCGTTATAACGGGCCCCGCTTACAACGGATAGTTCAAACATGGCTTAAACACGGCATGCTGAAAAATTAAATACAAACAGTTACGATTAGCAACAACGGTGTAATGTGAGGGAAATAAAAGACCACATGAACTATGTCACTGAATATGTTCAGCAACCAAGAAATGAAAACATAGCGTTCTATTAAGGTCATTTGCGACACCTTCCTAAGTTATTTATTAAAGAAATTAACTCTAATCAATGTGAAACAAATATCAGTAATTTTTTTAAGATAGTAAATATGGAAAGGGATTCTGACACATAGCCATTTTGTTTCTGAAAAAAAAAATACATAGTGTGCGCTACATGGTCACAGGACAGGGAGCTAGATAAGGAGAGCACGTCCAAATTGGCATCTATACCTTCGAAAAGTCAACAACTTTGTTTATTTAGGACGCCAAGTTAATTCTGATGGGGAGACGACAGAAGAAATAAAGCAAAGGATAACCTCAGCTAATAGGTGCTTCTTTGGTCTCAGACCCCTGTTCTAAAGCAGAACAACTGCCAGGAGCATCAAGCTTCTTCTGTACAAAACACTGATCCGCCCGGTTCTCATCTATGGTTCTGCGACCTGGACCATTTCTAGAAAGTCTGAGTCAAGCCTGCTGGTTCATGAACGCAAAATCCTCCGCAGTATTTTTGGTCCAAAATGTGTGGGAGGTGAATGGAAGAATAGGACCAACCAACAACTGAACACTCTTCTGAATGAACCAGATATTGTGAAAGTTATAAAACTTGGTAGACTCAGGTTGGCTGGACAAGTGATCAGAATGGGGGAGAATGAAAAACTCAGAAAGGCACTCACAGAACAGATCTATGGCACCAGGAGAGTTGGTAGGCCCAAACTACGTTGGGAGGACGGTGTGAATTATGATGCACGCCATATCCTTGGGACCTGGAACTGGAGAGCAGCTGCACTTGACCGGAGGACAACTGGCGGAGGCTGTTAAAGGATGGCTTGACTGAGTAATGGGTTGTTGCGCTATCTTTTTATGCCGCAAAAAATTGCTTTTGAACATCGACAGATTTTCATCAGATTTTAGATCATATGCTGTATTCAATTTGTCCCACATCTCCTTGGCAGTAGAACAACCCATTATAAGTTCGAGAGGCTTTCTCTCCACTGTTGTAACAATTAACTTTCTGGCAATTTTGTCCACCTTCTTGAACTTTTCCAACAACGCGTCACGATCTTCTGCACCTGCAGCTGGCTCGGCTAATCTTCCTTCGTAAACATCCAGCACATCATCATCCTCTTCCATCAATGTGCGTACTACGAAGCGCCATTGATGCCAATTAATTTCAATTTTTATATTCGGTTCCATTTTTGCACAAATATTTTATACTTGCACTCCAATTACACACTGCACTCCGATTTTAAAATGCCACTGGGCCCATAACCTGTTAAGGTATGGGTAAAATAATGAATAATTTAAGTACAGGAGCAAACACACGCTTTATTGAAGGAACAGTTTAGTAGCAAGTATACATAAAACGGACACCCGAAATACATATTACAAGAGCACATTTAAAACTGAACTGTACTTGTCGAGGGCATCTCTATTTATATAGAAAAACAGCTTCCAGATGTTTCCTTTTATTTAAAACTACGAGAACATTACTTTTCTAGACTCTCACAGTAAACACGCATGTGTGCGGGTTGAGGCCCCGCCCAGGCAGCTCGACCACAATACAAACTTTCACTTCTACAATGACAGGTATACTTACTTAAAAATGAATGTAGAGTTTTCCAGTATATTCTCAACACAAACATAACTTGAATTTAATCCAGCAGGAACAGGAAATCGGGAGGCCATCAGAGTCTGGAGAAGTAGTTTTGGTGTATCTAAGGACAATGCACTCGCTTCTTCTATTGTCATACTCATTTGTAGAATTACGTACTGTAACGTGTCCCAGTCTACCTTCTTCAGTTCTTCCTCCATCCCACATATATTTTCGTATTCTAATTGTCTGTATTCTTATACAAAGGTGTCCACAGGTTTGGGTCGTGACGCAGACTGCGTCATTGAAATTTTTGGTAGGGTTTGTCAAAAAACTTTGGAAATTATAGTAAAAAATAAAACCATAAAATAGTTTTTGTGATTTCCACTCGTCAATGAAGTCATGACGAGTGGAAATCACAAAAACTATTTTATGGTTTTATTTTTTACTATAATTTACAATGGATTTTCACCAAGTAAAGGTATCAAGCATTAATTATTAAAAAACTTTGGGGAAAGCATGAAAAACTATAACTACGTTGCAAGTAAGAAATTGAATGTTTATAAAAGTTGATGTTTGAAAAAGAAAAATAAACGTGAACAGATTACGAGTTTTTGGGTCACAAAGCGTTTTTTTGAGGCCTTATAGGTGCTTGATTATTTTTTCGGGCTTTAAGAGACTGAAAGTTGATTATACAACTTTGCTATCTTTGGCCGTAACCAGTTGTTCGGCTGGAAGGGCTTTGGGCCGAATTAAAAAATGGGCTCAGGTCTGCAATTGGAGTCGCATGGCTTTCTAACCTTATGGAAAGGTTATTAGAGTCGATTTCTAATGAAGAAATAATTGATGCATTTTATTTATCGTCATCACAGAGGAAGACGTTGCTGTGCCGAACATAAGCCAAAGCAACTAGCACTTCATCAAACCATTTTGTTTTTATTTTTTCTTCTTTACAATACACTTTGTTGATATTTTGTTCCTTTCCTTTGAAATATTGTCTTACACGTATTAATTTCATTAGATTATTCATTTATTTGTTTAATTTCAAATGAGAATTTATTTGCAAACTGTACTATTATTAGCTTTAGCTTATTTGTAATAAAAATCTTATTATGATGACATTTTATTTTATTTTAAAAACCTTTCTTGGGGGGTGGAGTTATTCATCTAGTTTAGGGGGGTGAGTCGCAGGCCCGCCGTCAGGGGGGTAGGGGGACAAAATCCTCGGGGCCCGGCCTTCCGGGGGGGCCCGTTTTAAATAACAGTTCACTAAAAAAATGTATACAGTAAAAACGTTTGTTGAACAAATATATGCAAATAAAAAAATCATTTCAATCTATAATGAATAATATCACGTAATTTAATCATACACGGAAAACCCGGAGCACTGTAAATACAAGTGAGCCTCTCGTGGTAAGAAGCAAGAAACGATGTCTGCGACGTTGCTAACGCTATCACCGATATTAAATTGTGTTGTATTAATTTTTTGTAAAACAATAAACTCTTGTTATTATAATGTAGTAGTAAGTTTTGTTTTCATAAAACTTTTATCCATATATCACATATTAATATTATTGGCAACAATAAAACACATGAAATATTGAGTGGGAGGGGGCCCGCTGTATTAATTTGCCCCGGGCCCTGGCTCAGCTGACGGCGGCCCTGGTGAGTCGTCAGGCTTAGGTAGGTGGGCACCCCTGTCTTATACATTAGTTTCTTATATCACCACTAGTCTCTCTCTTCAACATTCTCAAGTATACGCGTATAAGCCTAGTGTTTATTTCTTTTATTACGACTCTTATGGTCATTCCGTTTCCTCTACCCAAAATTTTGTCTTACGTGTTGTATTCACTCTAGAGCACTAGACCAGTGGTTCCCAAACTTTTCAGTCCGCGGACCCCCCCCATAAATTAAAAAAATTGCACGTACCCCGTCTGAGTTATGAAATAAAACAAACAGTAAATATGATACAAACTCTTATATTTTAATTAAAACGTATTAAAATCAAAATTTTCTCAACTTGAAAATTATAATATTAAAGATATCAAACATAGTTTAATGTGAACAATGAAGCTGGTTTTGAACAATTAGCTCTGCAGTATTAGGTTTAATGTGTGATAATTTCAATATTAAATCACTCTCCACATCAGGTTTATTTCTTAACTTTGCCAACCTCGGCTCTATCTTTACAGCCACACGTGTCGAAATCCAGGTACTTAGGCGTAAAACCAGCTACACGGAAAACGTTTTGCTTAGATACAGTGCTTGTACGCGAGATACAGTGCATATACGTGGACTAAAACAGCGCGATCAGTTCTGCGTTTATGCGGCGCTCTAGTCAGTTCGACTGACAAACAAATCTGCTACATAACATGATTTAAAGACATTATTAAAGCCGTTAGTTTCAAATTACTTTTACAGTTACAGTTAGTTTCATCAAAAACAAAAAACTGGAATCTTTTACTAATTGTTTTAAGATTCTAAAATTTATATTTTACATTATAAACAAGCGGGGAAAATTACGGTATATTTTACTTTTTCTTAAAAGTGTCGGCGGACCCCCTGAAACATTGTCGCGGACCCCACTTTGGAAACCGCTGCTCTAGACAACTCTCCGTAAGTAAGTACCAGTCTGTGCATAGCAGTGGCGGCCCGTGCTTAGGTTGCACGGTTGTACAACCCCCCGATAATTCCCGAATTATATTTTACATTATAGAATTATGAATAAAACCATAACTAATAATGGCGTTTTGAAGCTAAATCATCGTAATTAATCATTTGCCGATTGAAAAGCCTAAAACCAATTGAAAAGCAATTACTAAAAACTGTACACGCTCTTTCCGCGGTGTATCACGGGTGTATGCACCAGCTGTGACGCGCTTGGTATATGGAGAAACACAATGGAGTAGTGCTCTGCCTGGCCAGACTCGGTTGTTCCTATTACAGCGGTATAGGCTCGCTTGGTGTGATTAGGGGCTGCAAACCCCGCTTGTACTTCACGGCGCCACCAATCTGTTGGTAAATACCACTAGGTGCGCCAGGTTGGAATTTGTAAGTTCGTTGTTAGTGTCAATCCAGTTCATCTTCAAATGTAAATAATAATACATGTAAGGATTAAGGTGTCATAGTTTAAGATATTTATTATAGGCCTATTTAACTGCTAGGGCGCAATGAATTCTGTCGAAAAACTTACCGAAAACGGCGTTCAGTTTACGTCCTATTGAGGAAAAAATTGAAATTAAGAGAGTAGGTAGCCCTACACCAGAGCTTTCAAATTTTAATGAAAGTGTAAAATCAGGTAACAGAATATTTAATCGTAAATTTAGAAAAAAAACCATACAATAAATATTCGTGATTATGTACTGTAGGTGTGACACTAAAATTGCAGTAATTTCCTTTCCTTGTGTATTGTTTGTAGAGAAGGAGACTTGAAAATTTTCTATTCAGAGAATAAAACAATTTTATTGCATCCAACCCATCTGCAACCCCCAAATTTTTCAACCACAAGCCGCCACTGGTGCATAGTATTAAATACTATCACCTTGGGTTTCGTTGATGTTGGCCTATCTCTTTTATAAAATAATATGTTTACTCTTGAGGGCATAAAATATGTTCATAGTTGTATTTATCCGTTTTGTTCTTGTTTTCAGCTTGCCTTCTACCCTTACCCTTAAACACTAAAATTGAAATTTGCTCAAATCTCTCTCACTTAATAAGTATGTCCATTCATCAAGGATTCTTCGCTAACTACAATTTTAAATTTGTGTTTCGTATAAAATTTTCTTTCAACAATACTAATTGTTACTAGAGTAAATAAAACCCCGTTTCTAGGAAACAAAAAGATGTTTTAACGAATTATTTATTTCAATTCCAACAAGCCATCAGTATACACGCGTTTGCGATTGGCACTGCAGAAGATGTCTCTGGTAAGGAATAAGCTGGCGTTTTGTATTCATTTTACATAATACTTCAGGTTAGCGGGAATTTTTATCATTATGACTGTCGTCGTTGAGACACGGGCGTGTTACACTCACCCCATTCGCCCACACCGTACACTTCATCGGTTGCAGTGGCGGGTCCACGGGGAGTTAATTTAAAACTAATTTCCAAATTTCCTGTTTCTTTTTTTTTTATTTCAAATTCAGATCTTGTATTACCATATTATCACACACTACCAAACCATACTGCCATATATACTATCACATTTATACTACCAAAATTGTATCACAACATTACAATTTTCACATTCGGCGTTGTCTGTTGCATTAAAGGTTTCCGGCTGTACGGCTGTGGTCCGTTGTCACACAAAGTTACCCGGCTTCAAAACCCGGTTGTTTTGACTTACTCCGTGATCTAAATGACATTCAGCAGTATGGTTCGGAAATTTTTTAATGCAACTATCAAAATTTTTTGTTTGCACGTCTAAAAATTTTCTAAACCAAATTTGGACAAGCCAACACTTTACCGGCTTTTTTGTAAAATCATTAGTATTTTTTCATTATTATGGTTGAATTATTGTTATTTATTAAATCTTCAGTGCTAAAATTCGTTAATATTGTGAAACGTTGTTTTTTTCCGTTACAAAATTCTAGTGCTCGTAGAATTCCACTTGGATCCGCCACTGTCCGCCTCGTCCTTTCCTTTAACTTTCGTTTCTCTCTTCCTTTAATTCTTATACTTTTCTCATCTTCCTTTCTTCTTCACTTCCTTATCACGCACAGCTACACTTATACAGCCATCACGCTCTGCTGTTACAATTGCGGCACTCATGGTATTAAAAATTTCACCCCGAGTGTTATGTCAATGGAATATTAAAACGCTGGATTTATTCCTTATCAGAGACAAAAACAATAAAAGCTTTAATATTTTATCGGAACACTGTTAGATCTTAATACTAACAATATGTATGATGAACTGACATATTGTAAATGTAATATTTGAAATAAACAAGTTTATTTGCTGCCTCTGTGTTAAATTATTTCTAAAACACATGTTTTTTAATTATAAGATGTACATTTTTGTATTTAAAATAATGTGTATTTGTATTTTTGAAATAAAAAAAAATTTATTTGCGGCCTTTGTGTAAAATTATTTCTAAAACACGTAGGCTATTATTTTAATTGTAAGATGTACAGTTTTGTATTTACGAGTATTTGTTGTTTCAGAGCAAGTAAATAACAATGATTAACTCTCCATACTAAAATAATTTATTCTATAATAAAATATTATTCTACTTTTGTTTTATATGAGCCACTGTGGACTACGTTTGGTTGAACTGGTTCCTCCTCTCTTTTCCTCTCTCTTCCTTCTCTCCCACATCTTCATTCTTGATCGATGTCTCTTCCTTGTTTCGTCAGTACAGATGGCACCTCTCCTATTCTTGGAGTTTTCCTGAAAACCTTAGGTATTTTTTAATTTCTTTTTGAGTGACAAGCATTCTTCAATGTCTTCTTGAGTAATCTGGAGTTCTGCTACGTCTTTTTTTTTTTTTTAACCACGTATTGGGCATTTTGATCTTTTTGAAATTGTTAAAAAGCTTCCCTGTTAGTCTGTCAGGATTCATTCTTTGAACATGTCCGTAGAAAGTAATTCTTCTTTTTCTAATTACTTCTGTGATTTTCTCAACACGTGTGTACAGCTCATTATTGTGGCGTCTTCTGTACTGTTCTCCGTCTTTTATTGATTCCAAGATTTTTCTTAATATTTTTCCTTTCTGTGACATCCAGTTCTTCCATCATCATTTTCTTGTTCAGACTCAGGCACTCAGCTGCATATAAAGTGCTTCCGGGCAAATTCCTGTTGAATAATGCCTAAGTTTGGCATTTGTTTTGATATTGATTTCTTGTTATATGTGTCCTTGGTTAAATAGTAAGCAACTTCATCTTATTAACTCGTGCTTCGATGGCTTCTTTCTCTAAGACATTTTGTTCAGTAACTTCTCTCCAAGATACTTGAATTTGTCAGTTCCATAGATTTGCCCTATCGAGTTTTCATTTTCTTTGATATTTTCTTGATGTTTGTCATGAACTTGGTTTTTACAAAAGAAATTTGTAAAGCCACTCTTTCGAATTGTTCTAACAGGAGTTCGACATGTCTAACGGGCGTTTCCACTGAAACTATTACTGACACTACTAATACTATTACTGAAACTAGTAAGTTACTACTGAAACTATTCTATTATTATTATTATTATTATTTATTACACGAACAGGTTAGCCGTGGACCACGCGAATATCATTTTTCCTTTGCTTCTCCTGCCAGAGGGCCCTCAATCGTACATTATGCGCCGCCTTCCTGTCCACTGTCCCACTCCTTTCTCGTCTTCTTCTCACTGCAGAGAACCTCAAGATTTTGAACTTTGTTTCTGTATGTATTTCTATCCACACAGTCGTTCAAAAGGATACCCAGATTCATCATTTCCTCCATGAGTTGTTTGGTGTATCCGTTCAGACTGGAAAGTTGCCAAATATAGCTGAAAATTTGTTTATTTAATCTGGACCGATCCATCCGAACTATATGCCCAAGGAAGCTCAGTCTTTTCCTTCGGAAAGCCGTTTCCAGATCTTCCAGATCCCTGTACAGCTCTTCTTTGGGGCCATAAAATTTCCGAAGAATTCTTCGTTCAATTTTAAGAAGAGATACATTTTTTTCCAGTCTCCAGATCGCTATTATGATTAACTTAAGAATTTTTTACCTTGTATAATCCACTATGCGATCTCAGTTTTTTACATACAACATGTTTCAGGGACTAAATCCCCATCTTCAGGTACAGTAAAAAATTTATTATTCCCCTAATACATAGGGGTCGTCGAAATGATTAAAATGTTTATACATAAAAACACACGCACAAAAATCACTGAATAAATTAACATATAACACAAACACATGAACACGTTAAAAGCGACTCAGTGCACCGGTCGACCTCCGATCGTCAACTAGCCCGTGTTCTTGCTTCATTGCTTATCATTAACGCGGTATCATATAATTTATTGGATTTAAATGATAGCTGATCGTTGAGGAACTGCTCTTTATTTACTTTGGATGCCTTGTGTATTTCAAACTCTTCTAAAGCATTCAGGAAATGACCTTTATTACAAACATGTATCGGCTCCATGTTCTCTTTGAATCCGGTGTAATTATGGTTTTCGTTTATTAGGCGGAGTGCGTAATTTGATGAGGTGGTTTGGGGTTTCTTTTTTGGTAGGTGTTCTTTAAATCTCTCGATAAATTTCCTCCCCGTTTGTCCGATATAGAACTTATCGCACTCACTGCACTGGATTCTATATGCTCCTGAACATTCCTCCAAAGTTATTGGTTTTCGTGGCTTAAGTATATTTTTTAGATTATTTATGGTCTTGAATGAAACATTTATATATAATTTTTTAAATTCATTTTTTATTATGTTGGGGAGTATGTTCGTATATAATGCTGAGACATATTGTGTTGTATTTTTATCTTTATTATTGTCACCATTTATTTTCCGTAATTGTTTATGTATCATTTTATCCACAATTTCTGTGTTATATCCATTTTTCAAGGCTATGTGTTTTATTATGTTATATTCTTCCTTATAATCCTCCGTATTCATTGGTATGCTTATTAATCTATGTGCTAGTGCATTAAATGCCGCAATTTTTTGTGTGTATGGATGATTCGATTTAGCATTTATAACTATGTCTGTTGTGGTAGGTTTTCGGTATATTTTAAAACCGAAATGGTTGTTTCTTTTTAACACCAATACATCGAGGAAGTTCAAGCCATTATTGGTTTCCATTTCCATAGTAAATTTTATGTTGTGGTTAATTTTGTTAATAAATTTAAAAACATATCCACCTGTCTATGAGTGCCATTAAATACTATGAAGGTGTCGTCTACATACCGTGTATAAGAAACAATTTTTTCATAGAATCGGTTATAGTCAGACAATAAAAATTTATTCTCATAATAGTTCATATATATTTCGGCCAAAAGTCCACTTAGAGGTGAACCCATAGCCAAACCTTCCTCTTGGTTAAAATACTTGTTGTCATAAGTGTAATAATTTTGCTGTACTATAATCTGTAACAAAGATAGGAGTTCATCTATCTGTTTTTTGTTTAGAATACCTGTTGTAGTTAAATTTACCTTTAGAATTTTTAATGTTTCCAAAACCGGAATATACGGAATGAATACGGAGGATTATAAGGAAGAATATAACATAATAAAACACATAGCCTTGAAAAATGGATATAACACAGAAATTGTGGATAAAATGATACATAAACAATTACGGAAAATAAATGGTGACAATAATAAAGTTAAAAATACAACACAATATGTCTCAGCATTATATACGAACATACTCCCCAACATAATAAAAAATAAATTTAAAAAATTATATATAAATGTTTCATTCAAGACCATAAATAATCTAAAAAATATACTTAAGCCACGAAAACCAATAACTTTGGAGGAATGTTCAGGAGTATATAGAATCCAGTGCAGTGAGTGCGATAAGTTCTATATCGGACAAACGGGGAGGAAATTTATCGAGAGATTTAAAGAACACCTACCAAAAAAGAAACCCCAAACCACCTCATCAAATTACGCACTCCGCCTAATAAACGAAAACCATAATTACACCGGATTCAAAGAGAACATGGAGCCGATACATGTTTGTAATAAAGGTCATTTCCTGAATGCTTTAGAAGAGTTTGAAATATACAAGGCATCCAAAGTAAATAAAGAGCAGTTCCTCAACGATCAGCTATCATTTAAATCCAATAAATTATATGATACCGCGTTGATGATAAGCAATGAAGCACGAACACGGGCTAGTTGACGATCGGAGGTCGACCGGTGCACTGAGTCGCTTTTAACGTGTTCATGTGTTTGTGTTATATGTTAATTTATTCAGTGATTTTTGTGCGTGTGTTTTTATGTATAAACATTTTAATCATTTCGACGACCCCTATGTATTAGGGGAATAATAAATTTT
This sequence comes from Magicicada septendecula, assembly GCA_034769895.1. Classification (NCBI taxonomy): domain Eukaryota; kingdom Metazoa; phylum Arthropoda; class Insecta; order Hemiptera; family Cicadidae; genus Magicicada; species Magicicada septendecula. The sequence goes on along the minus strand of CM068368.1, from coordinate 39,521,094 downwards.
TTACTGTACCTGAAGATGGGGATTTAGTCCCTGAAACATGTTGTATGTAAAAAACTGAGATCGCATAGTGGATTATACAAGGTAAAAAATTCTTAAGTTTAAGAAGAGGTTCCAAATTTTGAAAGCACATTGTTTCCACTCCATACATGATCACTGGCCTCATCACAGTGCTATAATGGCGAACTTCCGCACTTCTGGAAAGGTTTTTATTTCCGTACAGTTCGCGGGTTAGAGTAAAGGCCTTTACTAATTTGAGAATCTTAAAGGATTCTTTGTCTGAGGCGCTTCGGGATATGTTTTCCCCAAGATAGTGTTATTATTATTACTATTATTGTTTAAAATATTTTAATTATTATCTTCAATACCTTGGCAAAGAAAATCATCTGGGAGAAGAAAAGCGGTCTACTGGTGGACTGAGGAGATCTCTACTCTGAGGAGGAGATGTCTTTCTCTCAGGCGGACTGTTACCAGGAGGAGGAAAAAGAATGGCGACAGAGCAGAACAAGAAAACAGAATACAGAGCAGCAAGACAAGACCTTAAAAAACTATTATTAGCAGCAAACGACGAAAGTGAGAGGAACTAAAGGCTGAGGTGAACAGTGACCCCTGGGAGCTGCTGGGTTACAAGGTCATCATGCGCAAGCTTGGGGCACAGTCGATCAGCCCCCATGGATGCGCCACGTGTGGATGAACTCTTTCCGACCCACCGAGTAAGTGCTCATGGGCTGCGTCCCGTTCCAGCAGATGAAGTGCCGCTTTTTAGTGAGGAAGAACTGAAAGTGGCCGCGGGCTCGATGATTAGTGGCAAACCCCCAGGATCGGACGGTGTTCCGTCAGAAGTTCTGAAGGCGATTGCTCGTTCCTGCCCACGGATACTCCATAATGTGTACAACAGCTGCTTGAGGGAGGGAAACTTCCCCAAACGGTGGAAAGTGCAGAGTCTGGTGCTTGTCGGCAAAGGTAAGGGTGACCCGGGCACGCCATCAGCGTACAGGCCTTACTACAGCTGACTACAGCTGGAAAGCGCCTGGATATTAAGAAGCCACTCAAAACGCGCGAGACCTGTCCAACACACAATACGGCTTCCGGAAAGGCCGATCAACTCTTGGAGCAGTGGAAGAGATAGAACTTTCCATGCGGCCCAACATGGCAATTATTCAAGAAGGATAGTCTTGTTTGCAACGGTGGATATTAAGAACGAAATTTCCAGGGAGCAGTAGGGACCATAAGATGACATGGCTAGATGATGTCTTGAAAAACCGTTAGAATAGTTGCTGGAAAGACCGGATGTAATGAGGCATCTAATGTGCAGATTAGACTGATTTTGTCAAGATCCATACACAGTGGACGAAGAAGAAAATTAAATATTCATAGAAATTAAAACGCTGAAGAATGATGTCTGTAGCTTCATGTGTCGTATTATATACAGCTTCATATGGTAATCACGTATAATTGTTACGGCGTCGTATGGTACAGTGGAAAACAAAATACAAGACACAAATGAACAATAAAAAACAACCACAATTAATAATTCGTAACAACTCGTACAATAATTCCAGTTAGATTTGTCCACACGCAATAATAATGCCAACTATAGACTTCCACACAATTTATAACACAATAACACTTCACACAATACTTCGACAAACACTCGATCCGCGCTAAGAAAAATCGCTCACGTAACTAACTTGACAACGTCAGACGCTCTTGCTTTTATAGGTCGCGCATAAGTCCAGTATAGCTTTCCCACCTTACTGCACGGGACGTGTTACGGCTTAATGCGTATCACAAGTGTTCTTGAACACACTAGAACTTACTTATGAACGGCCTTGACTGGGGCAACACCTGCCACACTAGACAGGGGGGGGGTGGAGAATGTTCTGGGCTGTTCGATAGGGTTCGTTACAATAAAGCTGAAGTCATACGACCACGTTGTGTCACAGGACCAAAATATCGGTGTGGAGAACCATGCATGACTTCCACGTTGTAACATTTATATTTAAAATCATTTACTTGACTTCGGTTCGATAACCTCTAAAAAATATCCCCCTCCCTCAAACTGTTTTCACTATTTATAAATATTTTTGTTATTATGGGGTAGTCGTTTAATATAATGTTATTTTCGAGTCACTTTATCTATAAAAAATTAGGTAGGCCTACTTTATTCTTATAAAGAAACTGAACTACGCAGATAATCATTCCTCCTCCTCAACCGATCCCTACCATTAATGACATTTACACTTTCATAGAGTAATATTTTTATCATATGTAATTGTTAAGGTATCTTACCGTTCAAAATTAAATACTCGTTACTTGATATCAGCAAAGTAATTTTCAAAAAATCACCCCTTCCCCTTCAACTACCCTCTCCATTTATAGATATCTCATTTATCGTTTTACAGTAGATTAATATGACTTTATTTTCGAGGCACTTGTTTATCAAAATTACGCATAAGTACTTCACTTTTGTTAAAACACAAAACGATGCAGGTAAACTGCCCTCCCCCTTAACCGAGCAAACCCATTTTTGATATTTACACTTTTATTGAGTAATAGTTTCATCGTATGTAATTACTATGATATCTTATCCTTAAAAATGAAGTACTTTATTCGACATCAAAAAGATAGTTTTCGAAAAATTACCCCCTCTCCTTTCAACTACCTTTTTCATTTATAGATCTTTCATCTACCTTTCTACAGTGAATTATTATGACCCTCTTTTCAGGACACTTTAATTATCAAAATTAAGTACTTTACTCTTGTTAAAACGTAATACGTTGCAGGTAAACTACCCCTCCTCTTTAACCGATCTTGACCAAAATCAATAGGCCTTGAGTCCTCTACAACTCGGGTACGTATGCAAAAATTATTTGATTCTGTTTGAATTTGCGGCAGTTATCGTTCGCCGTAGTAAAAATTCTACACGCACGCACGCACGCACGCACACACACACACACTTTTTGGAAAATGACTTTTCTTCATGTTTTGAGGATAGTACGATTAGAATCAGCCCTTATCTCGAACACGATTTTTTCGCGGTCACAATACTTCCACTACCTTATGGAACATGATAGTTAAATGGGAACTGTACCTTTATCCGTTCCTGCAGTACATTTTCGAAGTTTTTAATATGCGATTGTATCGATATATTACGATCTGGAAAAGAAGAAGTGTACTAATTGTAAATTGTCATATTTCTTAATGCAAAGCGAAAATACGTGTTGTTTTCATTTGTGAGGTTAGGTGACAATGGTTCTTGGTTTTTAGTTTACTGCTGAAATAAATAAAAGCCATGATTGAGGAAAACATAATGCTTAATGTGATATACAATGCTTATAACACAGTAATACTTAAAACAAAGAACCTAACGTTTTTGAGTTAACAAATTAGCAAAACTACAACAGCAAATGTAAACTGAAAAAATACAAATATTTATGGTTAATGGAAAACACAAAAACAATGCATTAAGGAATGACAACATACGCTCTACATATTGTTGATAATGGACGTTTCTTTTTGGTTTGCTGCAAAACGAGTACTTGTTGGAAAACGAACATTACCGAAAAAACGAGTTCTGCCACAAAAAGTGACATGTATAATAATAGGCCTTACTTTCGAGTTCGGTGGTTTTTCAGTGATCTATTCACAGAACGAGTGTTAATGAGAAAATGAGTACTACTGGGAAAACAAGTTCTACTGAAAACCGAGTTCTGCTACAAAAAATGAAGATATATAAAGTAACAGGCAAAATTACTTTCGAGTTGCGTTTTTCGTAGTCCTTCAAAAAATACACGACCTGCTGATGGATGTTAAAGCTACGCACTGTCGTTTTTGACTTGCTGTCCGTCATGACGTCCAGCGGGGATGGTTAGTGCGTAGCCGGCTTTAAAGTGCATCGTTGTATAGGTAAACGATCGAAAATAAAAAAGAAGGAAACTGTTGTGTTTCCGATGCAACGTTGTGTAATTGTTACGCACAACGAAGACCCAATATTACGTGTGTACACGATAACATTATTATCGAGTGGGAGGCTCGGATTTTCTCCTCATACGTACACACGGAAAATCCCAACCGTTTAAATGAACTTATTTAAATACATTTGATATCAACGTAGGGATACGAATAAGGGACTACTACTACACTGTTACCCTAGTTCTTGATAAAACCGCAAAACTGCGAGAATCGTGACAGGACTGGTACTTCCGAATTGACAATTTAACAGAAGCCATGGTTTCGTAACCTCTTGCAACACTCACTTGATTACAGTTTACTTTAACGTTTATTTTACATTGTACCGATGTTGCTAACTATCCGTCTTTTTTCCCCACAGAATGGGAAGTGTGAGGACGCACACACGCGCGCGCATACACACACCAGTGGGACCCATATCGAACAACTGGCTCTTGCTCACACAAATTTTTTTTGAGTCCAGTGCTTAAATTTTCTTACATTAATTGTACTCTTTGGTAAACTCTAATTGAACGAGCGAAGCGAGTTCTCAGTTTTAACTCGACCGTTTGACATTTGCCTACCTTTCTATCTATTTGGGATGTCTCACGATAACGTTTGAATTCATCAACCGATTTTCGTAAAACTTGGCACGCATGTCCATACTTTTACCCTACAGAACCTTATTGTTTTTGAGACTGATCCCCCCCAAAATAGGGGCGGGAGGCAATATGTGAGCAGGCCGAAACTGTGGAAAAATTGCAAAAGCCCATGTGAGGCATTAAATAAAGGGGAATTTTAACAACAATGTAAATTCTTCTTCTTCTTCTTCTTCTTCTTCTTCTTCTTCTTCTTCTTCTTCTTCTTCTTCTTCTTCTTCTTCTTCTTCTTCTTCTTCTTCTTCTTCTATGGTGTCACAGTTCGGAGTCGAACCTTACCCTCCATAATCATCCGCCTCCAATTTTCCCTGCCCTTGGCGACCGATATCCATCGTTTTATTTTAAGTAAAGTATCAGCATCACTCGCCGCTGCGTCAATCCAGCGATGCTTGAGTCTTCCTACAGGCCATCTACCCTCGATTTGACTAAACAGTACCTTCCTATGTATTCGGTTGCCTTCCATGCTAATGACGTGCCCTGCCCATTGCAATCTATGAAGTCGGATGGTGGTGGCCAGATCATTGTCTTTATACAGTTTGTATAGTTCATCATTGTAACGCATTCTCCATATCCCAATGAAACTTTCGAACGTCAGGGCCGAAAGACTGTATGAAAACTTTTGGTAAAATCGAAAAAACGCATGCCTTTAATTCAAATTAAAAATAATTTTAGCTAAAATCTGAATGGAGTGTTAAGTTTTGAAATTTTCCAAATTTTGGAAACCAACGAACCAAAAAAGAGATCAAAAATTTGAAAAAATTGTGAAAATCCAGCAGGGTGTCAGACTAAAATAAATTGTAACTCTAGTCCGAATGTTTCAAATATTTGGTGTTTGTTCTATGATTGTAAGCTCTACTATTGTTATATTAATAAATTCTTGATTTCGTAGTGACCTTCAATCGATGAATTTTAGCGACGAAGGATTTGCGAGGATCGGTCAAAAAGTATAATACAAATTTTAAATTATTTGTTCGACGTTTCGACAATATTTATTGTCATCATCAGGACCAGTGTACAGATACAAGAGAAAATATCAAACACAACAGATGAATTAGTTGAGTGAATGTGTTTGTGTATGTGAGTATGTGCGTACGTGTGAAGGAGAAGAAACAGTTTGTTTTACATAATCAAAGTAATTGCATTATTACATATTGTTTCCCTTAAATACATCGAGAAAATTATAATATCCCAGAACATAAATAATACAATATTACAATTTAAATTACTGATAATGTAAAAGTTTCTTAATGGTATTTGTAATTAATCATAAAAGCAGTAATATTGTTAATAAGGAAATAATAAAGAAATCGGTATTTTCTGATGATGGAAAATTTATGTAATAATAAATGTACTTAGTTCAAAATATGAGCTAGTTCTGCAGTTCATGGAGCATACTAGTTGTATTCTGCCAAGTAAGTTTCAACTTAATATGTTTTTCCAGATTTGACGCTTAATGTTATCAGAACTGGAAACAACAAATTAAAAAAATTAAGTAGCAAAGTATAAAAAAACGCAGTAAAAATATGCTATCCAAGCAGCCAAAGCAGAAAAAAAATCAAATTAAAATACGCTGAAAGAAAAATAAATACTCATTAGTCTGGACAATCAGTTCGATCACAACAGCCACACGTGTGTTGTCAAACGTTTTTTAAACACGTACAGTACAGCGATAAAGCGGTCGCGAATTGAGACTCCTACCAACAAAAATATGGTCCCTTTTAAGTTTTTTTAGACAAAGTCTACTTGCGTCAGATGTCACACTTTTAGTAAATACAGGTTTTATTTGTTTTGGTATAAAAAGACCAGTTTTGGTCATAAAAGTTTACATCTAACCTTGGAGAAGAGATTTCTTCGGTAGTTTTATTCAAAACAGATTGTCAAGTGTACGGAGGAGACTGGCAGTTTTATATTAATGCAGTTACAGAACGTATGAAACTCAGATAATTATAACACAATTGATTATCACAGAAAATAAGATTTAATGAAAATATTTTATTTTATAATAGTTAGGGGTCGACTTTGTAAGACTGAGAAAATTTCAGAACAAAGAAACTGTCAAACAGAAGAACAAAGAAATTGGAAACCAAGCACATGCGCTAGTACACTTGATCTGCTAAACCATGGAAAATGACATTAGTAGAAAAAGTAATACAAGTGGAATCTTACATCAGTCGGAGTACTTTTCATGGGAACCTCATGACAGCAACAATGGTTTTACACGTATGGAAATCTTGGGCCCAAAACGCATATTCCTTCTTCCCTTCCTTACAACCAATCAAGAACTAGAAATCAAATGGAAGGAAAAGCCAAAAGATGGAAAGTAATTAATAAACAAAAATTACGGAAAAATAGAACGAGCCGTTACTGAAGAGAATTCGAAGATGGAGGAAGAAGTCGGTGTGTGTTAAAAATCGAAGTTCAAAAGCAAGGACGTCACAACAAAATTCAAGAAAGACTATTTTAAATATTTAAAAGTTAAAAAAATTGATTAAAGGTTACTCTCTTGTAAAAAAAGTCATTTAATAAAAATATAAATAAGGAAAGTATAAAAAATTACTTAAATTAAGTTATGCAATGTAAGTTATGTTATAACTTATGTAATAAGTTAATTAAGTAATGTAAGTTATGTCTTAAGCTTACATGGCCGGTGTCTTGTAATACATCAGCGAATTCACATTTCTCTAATCAGTACGTATTTACTAATTTATCACATACGACTTCTGAGACGTTGTAGACGTTATAAGCATAATGACCAAAAAATTTCGGTTTACAAATGAATATGCTTTGTGGATAAGGCCTGTTTACTGAGCGAACAGAACAATAAGTACTTGCGTTTATCGTATAATCTGTAGCAATCTAATGTGGGATACGGATAATTTGGATAATTTTGTGTGTGTGTGTGTGTGCGATTGTTGGAGATTATCAACGACAATAAATATTTAGATTTGAAACTCCAAATGTAAATGGATATAGTAAATACTATGGCGTGTGCTACGAATTCATTTATTCGTACTAAGTGTTAGGAATTCATTTATTATAGGCCTACAGATGATGTATATATAGAAGACATAAATTATTTTGTTTATACATTTTTAAATAAAGTCACACAAATTACTTGTTATTTTGGCTATACTGACACGATTATGTTAGACTGTACTGTCAGTAGTCATATTTTGCAGATGACCTGCTGTGCGTAGGGAGTGTGTGCGTACACATTATGTAACAACTGCTGTTGATAGAATGGTGAGTGTATAGGTGCGTGCGTGAGTGGTCTGGTCTGGCGCGAAGCCGCGTGCAGGCGGCGGGGGACTACATTTTGTGTCGTAATAATTAGTAGGACTTGCAGCATTTACAAATTTTCATATGTTACAATCGAAAAATTTAGTGTAGGTACGGTTATTAGGAAAATACCGAAAACAGTCATAACTGAAGCTGTCGCGGCCATAGGATTGGTAACCCGATATTATGTGAAACGGAACGGCTCGAACACCAACCCTTAAGTAAAAGAGACGAAGAATTATAAATATGAGACACGTTTGAAAAATATTTACTTATCTATGACTTTTATAAATTTTGTCAATTATTACTGTTTCGTCTGTTATTTACAATAAATCAACAACCTCCTTGCACTTACATAATATTCTCTGTGATAATTATTTTTGGCACTTGCACCGATCCTTACTGACGCTCCACGTGTCTTATATATTTTTTTAGGTATTTGAAAAATTGGTTTTGACAGATGCAACCGTTTTCAAACTACATTAGACAAATAAACAGCATCACTTTTAATTATTTTAAATGAGCCGTCTTGTTTAGGTGAAATTTGGACAAAGCAGTTTTGTCAGTTGGCGCCGTGCCGGATCGTTACGTTAACGGCCGAGTGGTCGACACCTTCTCACAGAGTCTTATTTTTCGTCTGCAACAACTCCCTGTTTACATACTTGTTCCACTGCCGTTCATCAGTCAAGTAATGGTTGTCAGTTTCACGTTGTTGATGTCACGCGAGACGACCAACGAATCGTGTTCTTTAGAGACTTATAGTGAAAGCAGATTTTGGTCACAAGCCAGGTGGAAAAGTACCGGGTAGGTCACAAAGCCATGGTCTCAGTCCTCTGAATTGTCAAATGGGTGAATCCATGGCCGCTTCTAGCAGAAAGCCAGAATATTAAACGTGGTAACGTTGCGTCTGTGGCCTATAAGCATAGTGCAATAAAATAGCTAAAGTAAACATGCTATATTTTGATTTAATTTCATAGCATTGCTAAAATCATGAGTAGGCCTGTTTATACCTAAATCTAAATTATAGGTCTGTGCGCACATAGCACTATACGTTTAAATTGAAGAAATTCGTGAATTAGTGTTAGGCCTAATGAATTAATTTTGTTCTAATTATTGAATTCGTATCACATGAATGAGTTAATTAGTGTATTTCTTAAATAATAAAATAGTATTTTACATAATAAACTTTTAATATACAAACAATGTAGAATTATAAAACTGCTGTTAACCGGCAATTAAAAATGACGCGATTTGATTATTGAAATACATAAATTAAGAGATCGTCTAGTCGGCATCAAAATATCAGCTGGTTCCAGTGTTGCCACGTTTAATATTCCCGCCATGGTGAATCTGATTCGACTGAAAATACGAAATTTCTCTAAAAATTAATGAAACAGATTAGGTAACCAACGGTTAGGTAGGTTAGGTAGGTAGGCAATGTTTTTTTGGTGTTTTTAGTTTACTGTTCAGTTAAATAAAAGCCATGGTTAGGAAAAATATAACGTTTACTGTGTACATACGATACTTATAACAAAGTAAAATTTAAAATAAAGAACCTAACGTTTGTTAACAAAACAACAACAGAAAACTGCAAAACACAATTATTCTGCATAGTAAGATTAAAACAAAAAGAACAATGTATTAACAAATTAAAATATCGGTATGGAGAACCATACATGACTTACATGTTCAAATACTTATACTGTATTTAAAATCATTTCCGAAATGAAATATTCCCGTAGAAACTACTTCTTTCTTCAGCCTTAACCTGAGTATTGTGATCACTAATGTATACCACCTCACGTTAGCGCACTCCATTGTCACTGATGATGGCAGTCGATGGCATTGCCGAAACGTCTGGTTTTGCAGAAAACATTGGACCACGGTCAAACAGCCCGGGAAGGAATTTTAACAACAAACTGCTTCTTTGTTGCCGATAACCAAAGAACAAATACAAAAAATAATCCCCTCCTCTTTCAACTATCATTTTCATTTATAGAAAATTACCCCCTCTCCCTTCAACTACCCTTTCCATTTATAGATATTTCATCTACCTTTCTACAGTGGATTATTATGACCTTCTTCTCAGGATATTTTATTTATCAAAATTAAGTACTTTACTCTTGTTAAAACATAAAACGTTGCAGGTAAACTACCCCTTCCCCTTAACCGATCTTTACTAAAATCAAGAAGCCTCAAATCTTCTACAATACAGGCATATATGCAAAAACCTATTTGATTCTATTTGAATTTACGGCAGTTATCGTTTGTCATAAGAAAATTACTCTTGTTAAAACATAAAATGTTGCTGGTAAACTACTCCTTCCCCTTAACCGATCTTCACAAAAAAAAAACGAATACTAGTGTAAAACAAATTCTGACACAGAAAGGGAGACACAAATAGCCACAGGCAACAGGTAACCCTCGAGCAATTCCGGCTTAATTCGAGTTGGTTTTTTACGTGATTTTCACTAAAAGCGAGTATTGTTTTAAAGGCATAGGCTACTAGTTTCCACGCGTACTTTTAGTTTTTATATTAACCTACCAACGTCAATTTTTGGAGTCAAAGACATACACTAGAGCTACCGTTTTGCTACAAACATTTTTCATAAAAAATATAACAATGATAAACGAAGGTATTTTATAACAAACACAAATAGATTCTATGATCTAACAAAAATTATATTCAATATTCGCTACATATTGATGCCAACACTCGCATAATCGAAGTATCGATAATGAGTTTAGGAACGAGTATTGGGAAAGTACCCTTCGGAGAATCCGAGTATACAGACCGGATGTTTGGGCCGACCGAGAACGTGCTGAGTAACAACCTTAACGAATTGTAGAAACAGATGAAAAATATTAAAAGAAGAAAAGGGAAAAAAGAAGTATAAGATTACTTAATAATGTCTAAACACTTAATTATTAGACGTAATACGACGGCTTTAAAAATAATCGAATGACGTATTTAGCATAGTACTAAACGAACTTTGAATCAACTTTTGTGTAAGCTGAACGAATACTACGTGTTGTATATTAGTATATATAACATTTATCAAAAACAAATCCGTAGCTCTAGAAAATAATAAGATGTTAACAAGGTTTCGTTAAGCACGCACCATTCTAACTACTAACTGCCGAATGGCAAGAACCTGTATAATTATATAAATATATGAGTTAATAATTATTTCTCTCAAGAAAATTGTATTTAGTTATTATTCCTATCACGGTTATTATTATCGGCTAATTTGTCATATACTTTTATTACCGAAATTACGAATACTATTTTAAAGAATAAATGATAGTTGAAAACGTAACGATGAAGAACAGCGTGGTATTTTCGGATAGTTCGATTACGTTCGATTATAGTGTTTACAGTTACTATTTAAACGTGTCCTTTCGAGGGGTTATTGGTAAAACTACCCAAGTCCAAGTTAAACATAATGATGTTCAATATGTTTCAAAAATGATATTTTTATGCGTTTCTCATTTTATTTTTTTTCTTAATGACTATGTAATCAATAAAAAAACTATTATTAATAAAAAATTAACCTTGTAAGACAGGATGATGTTTTATCCCCAATTCATTTCAACTGTGTTCTGGAGAAAGCAGTGAATAATTAAAGGAATGCAAAGTATCACCAATCATGTTGGGAAGAAGGAACAAATGTATTGAAATAAACTGTTTGGCATTCGCAGATGACTTTGCTATACTTTCTGAACATCTGACATCTGCAGTAACACAAGTTAATTTTTTAAGAGGACATAGCCAGTATAACAGGCTTAAGAATTTCTGCAGAAAAAAAAACAAATTTCTCCCTCCCACCAACCACTGTCGAGTAGAGTCTCAATCAAAAACGCCCTATTCCTATTCCTATTCCTATATTTTATCAATACTTCTTAATTTCCAACCTTCTGAAGATTTTTGTGGGCCTAATATTTTTCTAATAATTCGTCTTTCAAATATTTCTGGTTTGTCTAAATTATAACTCAATGCTAGACATTCACTTGCATATAGACATTGTGGCTTCACTACTGTACTGTAATGCCTTATTTTCGCATGTTTAGATATGCACTTTTTATCGTAAATATCTTTAGTTACACCATATACCATTTCCATCTTATGAATCCTTTTTTCTATAGCAGATTTTTCTAAACCATTCTCTTGAATTCTTTCTTCTAAAAGCTTAAATTTTCGAACCCTCTCTATTCGACCAATATCTGTTACCAGGAATTTTGGCGCATTTTTAATGTTCGTGAGAAATTTGTTTTTTTTTCTGCAGAAATTCTTAAGCCTGTTATACTGGCTATGTCCTCTTAAAAAATTAACTTGTGTTACTGCAGATGTCAGATGTTCAGAAAGTATAGCAAAGTCATCTGCGAATGCCAAACAGTTTATTTCAATACATTTGTTCCTTCTTCCCAACGTGATTGGTGATACTTTGCATTCCTTTAATTATTCACTGCTTTCTCCAGAACACAGTTGAAATGAATTGGGGATAAAACATCATCCTGTCTTACAAGGTTAATTTTTTATTAATAATAGTTTTTTTATTGATTACATAGTCATTAAGAAAAAAAATAAAATGAGAAACGCATAAAAATATCATTTTTGAAACATATTGAACATCATTATGTTTAACTTGGACTTGGGTAGTTTTACCAATAACCCCTCGAAAGGACACGTTTAAATAGTAACTGTAAACACTATAATCGAACGTAATCGAACTATCCGAAAATACCACGCTGTTCTTCATCGTTACGTTTTCAACTATCATTTATTCTTTAAAATAGTATTCGTAATTTCGGTAATAAAAGTATATGACAAATTAGCCGATAATAATAACCGTGATAGGAATAATAACTAAATACAATTTTCTTGAGAGAAATAATTATTAACTCATATATTTATATAATTATACAGGTTCTTGCCATTCGGCAGTTAGTAGTTAGAATGGTGCGTGCTTAACGAAACCTTGTTAACATCTTATTATTTTCTAGAGCTACGGATTTGTTTTTGATAAATGTTATATATACTAATATACAACACGTAGTATTCGTTCAGCTTACACAAAAGTTGATTCAAAGTTCGTTTAGTACTATGCTAAATACGTCATTCGATTATTTTTAAAGCCGTCGTATTACGTCTAATAATTAAGTGTTTAGACATTATTAAGTAATCTTATACTTCTTTTTTCCCTTTTCTTCTTTTAATATTTTTCATCTGTTTCTACAATTCGTTAAGGTTGTTACTCAGCACGTTCTCGGTCGGCCCAAACATCCGGTCTGTATACTCGGATTCTCCGAAGGGTACTTTCCCAATACTCGTTCCTAAACTCATTATCGATACTTCGATTATGCGAGTGTTGGCATCAATATGTAGCGAATATTGAATATAATTTTTGTTAGATCATAGAATCTATTTGTGTTTGTTATAAAATACCTTCGTTTATCATTGTTATATTTTTTATGAAAAATGTTTGTAGCAAAACGGTAGCTCTAGTGTATGTCTTTGACTCCAAAAATTGACGTTGGTAGGTTAATATGAAAACTAAAAGTACACGTGGAAACTAGTAGCCTATGCCTTTAAAACAATACTCGCTTTTAGTGAAAATCACGTAAAAAACCAACTCGAATTAAGCCGGAATTGCTCGAGGGTTGCCTGTTGCCTGTGGCTATTTGTGTCTTCCTTTCTGTGTCAGAATTTGTTTTACACTAGTATTCGTTTTTTTTTGTGAAGATCGGTTAAGGGGAAGGAGTAGTTTACCAGCAACATTTTATGTTTTAACAAGAGTAATTTTTTTATGACAAAAGATAACTGCCGTAAATTCAAACAGAATCAAATAAGTTTTTGCATATATGCCTGAGTTGTAGAAGACTTGAGGCTTATTGATTTTAGTAAAGATCGGTTAAGGGGAAGGGGTAGTTTACCTGCAACGTTTTATGTTTTAACAAGAGTAAAGTACTTAATTTTGATAAATAAAGTATCCTAAAAAGAAGGTCATAATAATCCACTGTAGCAAGGTAGATGAAATATCTATAAATGAAAAGGGTAGTTGAAGGGAGAGGGGGTAATTTTCTATAAATAAAAATGATAGTTGAAAGAGGAGGGGATTATTTTTTGTATGTGTACTAGGTTATCGGCAACAAAGAAGCAGTTTGTTGTTAAAATTCCTTCCCGGGCTGTTTGACCGTGGTCCAATGTTTTCTGCAAAACCAGACGTTTCGGCAATGCCATCGACTGCCATCATCAGTGACAATGGAGTGCGCTAACGTGACATGGTATACGTTAGTGATCACAGTATTCAGGTTAAGGCTGAAGAAAGAAGTAGTTTCTACGGGAATATTTCATTTCGAAAATGATTTTAAATACAGTATAAGTATTTGAACATGTAAGTCATGTATGGTTCTCCATACCGATATTTTAATTTGTTAATACATTGTTCTTTTTTGTTTTAATCTTACTATTCAGAATAATTGTGTTTTGCAGTTTTCTGTTGTTGTTTTGTTAACAAACGTTAGGTTCTTTATTTTAAATTTTACTTTGTTATAAGTATCGTATGCACACAGTAAATGTTATATTTTTCCTAACCATGGCTTTTATTTAACTGAACAGTAAACTAAAAACACCAAAAAAACATTGCCTACCTACCTAACCTACCTAACCATTGGTTACCTAATCTCAGTTTCATTAATTTTTAGAGAAATTTCGTATTTTCAGTCGAATCAGATTCACCATGGCCGGCTCTAGTAGAAGACCGGAATATTAAACGTGGCAACACTGGAACCAGCTGATATTTTGATGCCGACTAGACGATCTCTTAATTTATGTATTTCAATAATCAAATCGCGTCATTTTTAATTGCCGGTTAACAGCAGTTTTATAATTCTACATTGTTTGCATATTAAAAGTTTATTATGTAAAATACTATTTTATTATTTAAGAAATACACTAATTAACTCATTCATGTGATACGAATTCAATAATTAGAACAAAATTAATTCATTAGGCCTAACACTAATTCACGAATTTCTTCAATTTAAACGTATAGTGCTATGTGCGCACAGACCTATAATTTAGATTCAGGTATAAACAGGCCGACTCATGATTTTAGCAATGCTATGAAATTAAATCAAAATATAGCATGTTTACTTTAGCTATTTTATTGCACTATGCTTATAGGCCACAGACGCAACGTTGCCACGTTTAATATTCTGGTTTTCTACTAGAAGCAACCATGGATTCACCCATTTGACAATTCAGAGGACTGAGACAATGGCATTGTGACCTACCCGGTACTTTTCCACCTGGCTTGTGACCAAAATCTGCTTTCACTATAAGTCTCTAAAGAACACGATTCGCTGGTCGTCTCGCGTGACATCAACAACGTGAAACTGACAACCATTACTTGACTGATGAACGGCAGCGGAACAAGTATGTAAACAGGGAGTTGTTGCAGACGAAAAATAAGACTCTGTGAGACGGTGTCGACCACTCGGCCGTTAACGTAACGATCCGGCACGGCGCCAACTGACAAAACTGCTTTGTCCAACTTTCACCTAAACAAGATGGCTCATTTAAAATAATTAAAAGTGATGCTGTTTATTTGTCTAGTGTAGTTTGAAAACGGTTGCATCTGTCAAAACCAATTTTTCAAATACCTAAAAAAATATATAAGACACGTGGAGCGTCAGTAAGGATCGATGCAAGTGCCAAAAATAACTATCACAGAGACTATTATGTAAGTGCAAGGAGGTTGTTGATTTATTGTAAATAGCAGACGAAACAGTAATAGTTGACAAAATTTATAAAAGTCATAGACAAGTAAATATTTTTCAAACGTGTCTCATATTTATAATTCTTCTTCTCTTTTACTTAAGGGTTGGTCTTTGAGCCGTTCCGTGTCACATAATATCGGGTTACCAATCCTATGGCCGCGACAGCTTCAGTTATGACTGTTTTCGGTATTTTCCTAATAACCGTACCTACACTAAATTTTTCGATGCTTTGATAATGCGATTGTATCGATATACCACGCTGTGAAGAAGAAGTGTACCAATTGTAAACAATTGGTGAATGTAAGGCGAAAATACGTAACGTGGTAATGCGTGAGGTTATGTAAGAATGTTTCGGTTTTTAGTTTATTGTTTATAGTAAACAAACGTCCTTTAAAGCAAAGTTGACAAAATATAACATTTGGTAAGTAAATACAATGACTGTAAAAGATTGACATTCAGTGACTATCTCAGCACGTATAAAAAAAAAAGTAGCAAACGGAACTATACATTGTTGTGACATTCAAGCGGTTTCTACTTATTCATGCTTAGGTTTCTTAGGTTTCATGCTGAACCTAAACTTAAAATGTTGTTCATGATGGATATATTTTATTACTATGGGATTATACTTAAACCTCGGCTAACGAACCTAAGCTTGCGAACCTTAATTACATTTTTACCAAAATGTTGCGACTAAAAGAGAATATATCTTTACGGACTGTATTGTAACCACATGCACCGTATACATAAGCATTATGAAAACATTGTAAATGTAATACGGGACCAGAGAAAAGCGACAACCACAATTTGAATTCGGCGACCAAAAATATACACGTCGCCCCTGATCGTGACACGATCTCCCTGAAGAAGATCCCCGAGGGCGGGATACGAAACGTTGTCGACGATGTCGAGAATTACAGCAACCGACCATTGGCTAACGTTGTCGACGATGTCGAGAATTACAGCAACCGACCATTGGCTAACGTTGTCGACGATGTCGAGAATTACAGCAACCGACCATTGGCTAACGTTGTCGACGATGTCGAGAATTACAGCAAACGACCATTGGCTAACGTTGTCGACGATGTCGAGAATTACAGCAACCGACCATTGGCTAACGTTGTCGACGATGTCGAGAATTACAGAACCGACCATTGGTCAACAGCCCGGTATTTAAGGTTCTGCACGCTAAATTCAAAATTCCATTGTCGAAACTGGCGCACTCATAGCAGCGGAAGCAGGAGGAATTACTTGATAACTATCCGGTATGTAACATATGAAAGTTTGTAAATGCTGCAAGTCGTACTAATTATTACGACACAAAATGTAGTCCCCCGCCGCCTGCACGCGGCTTCGCGCCAGACCAGACCACTCACGCACGCACCTATACACTCACCATTCTATCAACAGCAGTTGTTACATAAAGTGTACGCACACACTCCCTACGCACAGCAGGTCATCTGCAAAATATGACTACTGACAGTACAGTCTAACATAATCGTGTCAGTATAGCCAAAATAACAAGTAATTTGTGCGACTTTATTTAAAAATGTATAAACAAAATAATTTATGTCTTCTATATATACATCATCTGTAGGCCTATAATAAATGAATTCCTAACACTTAGTACGAATAAATGAATTCGTAGCACACGCCATAGTACTTACTATATCCATTTACATTTGGAGTTTCAAATCTAAATATTTATTGTCGTTGATATCTCCAACAATCGCACACACACAAAAAAAA
The DNA here is from genome assembly GCA_034769895.1 of Magicicada septendecula. NCBI lineage: Eukaryota > Metazoa > Arthropoda > Insecta > Hemiptera > Cicadidae > Magicicada > Magicicada septendecula. The sequence continues at coordinate 39,503,680 of CM068368.1, read as the reverse complement.
TTATCCAAATTATCCGTATCCCACATTAGATTGCTACAAATTATACGATAAACGCAAGTACTTATTGTTCTGTTCGTTCAGTAAACAGGCCTTATCCACAAAGCAGATTCATTTGTAAACCGAAATTTTTTGGTCATTAGGCCAGGCCTGTAACGTCTCAGAAGTCGTATGTGATAAATTAGTAAATACGTACTGATTAGAGAAATGTGAATTCGCTGATGTATTACAAGACACCGGCCATGTAAGCTTAAGACATAACTTACATTACTTAATTAACTTATTACATAAGTTATAACATAACTTACATTGCATAACTTAATTTAAGTAATTTTTTATACTTTCTTTATTTATATTTTTATTAAATGACTTTTTTTACAAGAGAGTAACCTTTAATCAATTTTTTTAACTTTTAAATATTTAAAATAGTCTTTCTTGAATTTTGTTGTGACGTCCTTGCTTTTGAACTTCGATTTTTAACACACACCGACTTCTTCCTCCATCTTCGAATTCTCTTCAGTAACGGCTCGTTCTATTTTTCCGTAATTTTTGTTTATTAATTACTTTCCATCTTTTGGCTTTTCCTTCCATTTGATTTCTAGTTCTTGATTGGTTGTAAGGAAGGGAAGAAGGAATATGCGTTTTGGGCCCAAGATTTCCATACGTGTAAAACCATTGTTGCTGTCATGAGGTTCCCATGAAAAGTACTCCGACTGATGTAAGATTCCACTTGTATTACTTTTTCTACTAATGTCATTTTCCATGGTTTAGCAGATCAAGTGTACTAGCGCATGTGCTTGGTTTCCAATTTCTTTGTTCTTCTGTTTGACAGTTTCTTTGTTCTGAAATTTTCTCAGTCTTACAAAGTCGACCCCTAACTATTATAAAATAAAATATTTTCATTAAATCTTATTTTCTGTGATAATCAATTGTGTTATAATTATCTGAGTTTCATACGTTCTGTAACTGCATTAATATAAAACTGCCAGTCTCCTCCGTACACTTGACAATCTGTTTTGAATAAAACTACCGAAGAAATCTCTTCTCCAAGGTTAGATGTAAACTTTTATGACCAAAACTGGTCTTTTTATACCAAAACAAATAAAACCTGTATTTACTAAAAGTGTGACATCTGACGCAAGTAGACTTTGTCTAAAAAAACTTAAAAGGGACCATATTTTTGTTGGTAGGAGTCTCAATTCGCGACCGCTTTATCGCTGTACTGTACGTGTTTAAAAAACGTTTGACAACACACGTGTGGCTGTTGTGATCGAACTGATTGTCCAGACTAATGAGTATTTATTTTTCTTTCAGCGTATTTTAATTTGATTTTTTTTCTGCTTTGGCTGCTTGGATAGCATATTTTTACTGCGTTTTTTTATACTTTGCTACTTAATTTTTTTAATTTGTTGTTTCCAGTTCTGATAACATTAAGCGTCAAATCTGGAAAAACATATTAAGTTGAAACTTACTTGGCAGAATACAACTAGTATGCTCCATGAACTGCAGAACTAGCTCATATTTTGAACTAAGTACATTTATTATTACATAAATTTTCCATCATCAGAAAATACCGATTTCTTTATTATTTCCTTATTAACAATATTACTGCTTTTATGATTAATTACAAATACCATTAAGAAACTTTTACATTATCAGTAATTTAAATTGTAATATTGTATTATTTATGTTCTGGGATATTATAATTTTCTCGATGTATTTAAGGGAAACAATATGTAATAATGCAATTACTTTGATTATGTAAAACAAACTGTTTCTTCTCCTTCACACGTACGCACATACTCACATACACAAACACATTCACTCAACTAATTCATCTGTTGTGTTTGATATTTTCTCTTGTATCTGTACACTGGTCCTGATGATGACAATAAATATTGTCGAAACGTCGAACAAATAATTTAAAATTTGTATTATACTTTTTGACCGATCCTCGCAAATCCTTCGTCGCTAAAATTCATCGATTGAAGGTCACTGCGAAATCAAGAATTTATTAATATAACAATAGTAGAGCTTACAATCATAGAACAAACACCAAATATTTGAAACATTCGGACTAGAGTTACAATTTATTTTAGTCTGACACCCTGCTGGATTTTCACAATTTTTTCAAATTTTTGATATCTTTTTTGGTTCGTTGGTTTCCAAAATTTGGAAAATTTCAAAACTTAACACTCCATTCAGATTTTAGCTAAAATTATTTTTAATTTGAATTAAAGGCATTCGTTTTTTCGATTTTACCAAAAGTTTTCATACAGTCTTTCGGCCCTGACGTTCGAAAGTTTCAATGGGATATGGAGAACGCGTTACAATGATGAACTATACAAACTGTATAAAGACAATGATCTGGCCACCACCATCCGACTGCATAGATTGCAATGGGCAGGGCACATCATTAGCATGGAAGGCAACCGAATACATAGGAAGGTACTGTTTAGTCAAATCGAGGGTAGATGGCCTGTAGGAAGACTCAAGCATCGCTGGATTGACGCAGCGGCGAGTGATGCTGATACTTTACTTAAAATAAAACGATGGACATCGGTCGCCAAGGGCAGGGAAAGTTGGAGGCGGATGATTATGGAGGGTAAGGTTCGACTCCGAACTGCGACACCATAGAAGAAGAAGAAGAAGAAGAAGAAGAAGAAGAAGAAGAAGAAGAAGAGTTTACATTTTGGTTAAAATTCCCCTTTATTTTATGCCTCACATGGGCTTTTGCAATTTTTCCACAGTTTCGGCCTGCTCACATATTGCCTCCCGTCCCTATTTTGGGGGGGGGGGACCAAGAGGCGAAGAAAACTATATTCGACTGTGTAATTCAAAAATTAGTGGGCAAATGGAAAAAATGCCGCCTCTTGAGGACAAGAGAAGAGATGAAGTTGAATATGCGACGTGAAGTGAATTTGCGAAGACGGTCACAAATTGGTAGTGAGGAAAACAGGAGTGTGGAAGTGACACGATCAAAAAACGACCAGCCGATGACAAGATTAGGAGAAGCGGTATGAGAAAGTAAGAGATATGGGAGGGGGTGGCCTAGAAGATGAGGCCGAAAAACACAGGAATTAAGCTATTGAGGTAGTACTTCCGATTAGAAGGCAAGAAGGATTTGAAGAATGTTTTGAAACCGGCACGTGCGCCCGCACACACATACACGCCACACACGCGCGCGCGCGCACGCGCACGCACACACCTATATGTATGTACGTATATGTATGTGAAATCCAGTCTTGCAATTCGCCAAGGTAGACAGAAGCTGCGCGGAGCGTATTGCGCACTGCTGTGTTCGTTCTCCGGCTCACAGCCCGTAGAATAGGTGTGCTAAACTAAAATAACAGGTACAAACGAAACCGTTCCAAAAAAATAACACGTACAAATACCAGTTATTATATACCTATTATACATAAAATCATCTCCGAAATCACATTAACAAAAATTACTATATGGCATATCAGCCACTCTGTACTCTGTAAGTTATAGCACAATATAATTCGCTTTGTCAAAATTTACCAAGTTGGTGACTAGTATAATACATAATTTGTTGTTATAATCTGTATTATATATCTGCATAACACACGAGAACAAATGTAATATCAGTATGAATTTTTTTTAATTTATAAAAACAGCTTCGTCTCTTTGGCATAGGGATATTCTGAACCTCGCTGTTTTGGTCCGTTTAGTACTTGTATGGCAATGGTACATGCGCAGAATTAAGTAGGCCTATTCAGCACCAATAACTGTAACTTTGTACTCGTTTATTCGTTAATTCGGTAGGGGGGTTTCACGAGTAATCGGAAGTCCCGATTCAGAGCAGGTATTTCGACTTTTCAGTTATCGTTGAATCGGAACAGGTATTTCAACTTTTCAGTCATTGTTATATCCGTTCCATAAAAATAATCGTTCCAAAATACTTGTTATAGGTATATCGGCCCACCTCTACCGTAAAACGTCGGTTTCCTCCGGTGCAAAGCGGCCATTGGTTCGAAGCACAAGGAATTACGATGCGGGTCCACGTTGCACGATATACCGTGCAGTGAAGATTTCGTTGATTGCTTCGGTCTGCCCATGGCCGGCTCTAGTAGAACGCCGGTATATTAAATGTGGCAACGTTGCGTCTGAGGCCTATAAGCATAGTGTAATAAAATAGCTAAAGTAAATATGTTATATTTTGATTTATTGCATAGCATTACTAAAATCATGAGTAGGCCTATTTATAGCTAAATCTAAATTGTAGGTCTGTGCCCACTTAGTACTATACGTTTAAGTTGAAGAAATTAGTAAATTAATGTTAGACCTAATGAATTAATTTTGTTCGAATTATCAGATTCGTATCATATGAATGAGTTATTATATTTCTTAAATAATATAACAGTATTTTATATAATAAACTTTTAATTTCAAAAAAAATAAAGAATTATAAAACTGCTGTTAACCGGCAATTAAAAATGACGCGATTTGATTATTGAAATACATAAATTAAGAGATCGTCTAGTTGGCCTCAAATATCAGCTGGTTCCAGTGTTGGCGCGTTTAATGTTCTGGCCTTCTACTACAGCCGGCCATGGTCTGGCTCAATGCCAGGGACGCAGCTCCGTGACTCTCCCCGCAGTAGTTTGGAGCCTCACAAGCGTGTACGGTAGACGCGGCCGGATCCATATGTACCCTTGGAAAACCGCACCATGATAATGACAAAAGTACCTTGACTGTGTATGCGTAACCATTATAAGCTCTCAATAATCCTTTACTCCGCAAAGCGACAGACTGAAACCGCAAACCCATGCATCTTAGAAGCGCCAACTTGTAAAAATATTGGCGTCCCCAAACATGAAATTGTTATATTAGCGTGTCATACAGATCAGTAAGGTATATGAGTCCGAACTGTAGTATTTCCGGAAGATATTACTTGACTATTTAATGTACGGTAGTTCTCTATTCCTCTCAGCGTTGGCGTTTTAAGCACAAAAATCACGAGGAAATATATTATGTTTTTTAGTATTATTTACATGTAAGATTAAAGACCTAAATCAGGAATGGATCATTACAAATCCAAACTAAAATATATTTCGAAAACGTTCTATTTGAACTTTGACGGTACAATATAAACTGCAAGTATATGTATCGAAAATTCCATAAACGTGTACACTTAGAACATCCTTTCAGTACTCCCGGAAAATACTGTAAGTAAATCTACATTGATCTGAAACTACTGATACCGCATTCGTGTATCAGTATTGTGTTTTGCAAATGGTAGTGTAATAATAGATGAAGGAAATGAATCAAAACTTCACTGAAGACAATAAAAAATTGAGATCGGAAACTAATATAGGAATATCGGTATGGAGAACCACACATGACTTCCATGTTCTAAGATTTATATTTAAAATCATTTTCGAAATAAAATATTTTCATAGAAACTGCTTCTTTCTTCCGCCTTAACCACAGTACTGTGGTCACTAACCTATACCACCTCACGTTAGCGCTCTCTATTTTCACTGATGATGGCAGTCGATGGTACTGCCGAAACGTCTGATTTTGCAGAAAACATTGGACCTCGGCCAAACAGCCCGGGAAGGAATTTTAACAACAAACTACTTCTTTGTTGCCGATAATGTAGTACACATTGTGGCAACAGCGATTCATTACGTCTGCTCACCGGTACCAGCGACACGGCGCGTGACACCTCCGCTCTGGGCTGTGCGGTTGTGCGTCGCAGAGACGAACCGCTCGGTATCTGAGTTCCGAGCTACCTTCTGGAGCTCCTGCCTCGTGGCCCTGCCCAAGTAGGGCGTGTGCTATAGAGCAGGCCGATTCTCGGCTGTTGTGCTAGCCTACACTAGCCCAGTATACACCGAGGGCGTTTCCACGAATCACCTGGACGTATACGGTACCTTCCCAGCCCAGCTACTAGAAGATTGTCTGGGAACCTCGCCGCACGTGCATAAAATTTGCGTGCAAGCCGCCTGAAAGTTTCGTCTAAGGAGCGGACGCCAAGTCCTCTCCTTAGAAGGCGTGATGAGAAGCGACGGGGGACTTTGGCCGCTAGCCGAAGACCCCTGTCGAGGACGCTCTGCAACTTCCTTTTATGCATTGCGGCGAGGTAACCCCAGACCGGGCAGGCGTAGGTAATGACCGGCAGAAGATACGCGCCGACGATCATCCTGCCCAATTTCCTGGTCATGGCTGAGCTGATCAGGAGTGGAAACAGTAAGCTCAGATGAGCGGATGCTCGCTTATGAACTGTCTGAGCGTGGATACGCCAGGTGAGCCGACAGTCGAGGTGTAATCCAAGGTACTTGACCCTCTCTGGACCAGCGCAAGTACGTTCTGCCGATACGTAACTGCCTAACAGGGTTCTTCCGTCGCTTCGAGAATTCGGGAATTCGACGGCTACACTCTTGGTAGCGTTGAGTTGCACTCTCCAATTTTCAGTCCAGTCCCCGAGCGTGTCGAGCTGGCGCTGCAGTCGTAAGACGGCTCTTTCTACATGACGATCGGCCGTAAATACGGCCGTGTCGTCCGCAAAGAGGGCCACCTGGACTCCAGGCTGTCTCGGCACGTCGTTGACGTAGAGCGAGAACAGAAGGGGGACAAGAACACTACCTTGAGGGACGCCGGCTGTGATTCGTCTCTCGGAAGAGACTGAATCTCCAACTCTCACGCAGAAGGTCCTCTCCGTCAGAAAGCTAGCAACCAGACGGAGGTAGCAGTCCGGGAGCTGGACGTCCCTAAGCTTGAATAATAGGCCATCATGCCATACGCTGTCGAAGGCTTTTTCAACATCTAAGAAACAGCCAACGGTCCGTTCTCTCCGACACCCGGCTTCCGTGACGTATTCCACCATTCTCATCAGTTGATGAGTGGTCGAATGCCCCACACGAAAGCCAAACTGTTCGGGGACCAGCACGTCAAAGTTGGTTAGATGTTCTCGTACACGACGCTGCACGAGGCGCTCAAAAACCTTGGACGTAGCGGAGAGTAGGCTGATAGGCCGGAGGTTGTCGGGGAGGGAAGCGTCCTTTCCCTGCTTCGGGATCACGATGACCGTCGCCTTTCGCCATTTCTTGGGAAAGTAGGCCAGTCTGAGACACGCGTTGAACAAATCAGTCAAGAATTGAACTCCAGGCTCGGGAAGAAGTCGTAGAGCGGTGTTCGTAACACCGTCCGGGTCTGGAGCTTTTCTTGGCTGAAGTTCAGCGAGCCGATCTGAGACCTCTTCCAAAGAGATGGGTTCGGGCTACGCCGTGATCGGAAGAGACAGAAAGTCTTCCACAGCCATCTCGACTTGTTCGTCGAAGTCCCAGTCCATGGGCGGGTTGGGAGCGAACTGTCGCTCGAAACACAAGCCCAAGTACTCGGCCTTCTCCTCCGGGCGACCCAGGAGTCGTCCGAACGGTCCAACAATGGCGGGGAATGGAGGTCGTCGCCTCCGTCCCGTCAATGCGGTAGGTATTCTGTACGGGTGACTTTGCGGGTCCACATCCCCCGTTCGGGCCACAGCGAGTTCCCAACAGCTACGTCGGAACGCCTTCAGCCTGCCACGCAGTCGTCCGGTGAGCCGATTGTATGCTGCCTTATCGGCTGGATCACGGGTCCTCTGCCAACGTTTCCGGAAATAATTCCTCTCGCGAACGAGAAGAGAGACTTCCTCAGGCATAGGCGTGCTGGGTAGCGACGTGGACCAAGATAGGGTTGTGGTCGGATGTAAGCTCCGTAAGTGAGAATGCCTCGACCGGACAGACAATTCCTTGAGTCACCGCGATATCCAGAACATCGGGAGCCGCGTTAGGTAGCGTCGGGAAGAACGTGGGTTGCGCTGGACCAAATACCATCGCCCGGCGCGATTCAACAAAACTGAGCAAGCGCCTCCCATTCGGAGTAGTCAAGCGACTATTCCAAACGCGATGCTTGCAATTCAGATCGCAGGCCAAAATTACCCTTCGGTGGGAAACGAAGATGACGTCCAGGTCGCCGACAAGGAGTTCAGCTTGTGGGGGCTTGTATGCTGAAACCACGAGGACGCCGCCAAGAGCTCCGTGGACCTCAATGGCGGTGGCCTCTAGGTTGGTTAGCTGCGGCAAAACGACACGATGATGACCTATGGAGGTCCTCACCGCGATCACCGTGCCGCCTCCTCGTCGGCCAACTCGGTCATCCCGATAGACCACGTAATTTGGTAATCGAAACCGGTTCGCCGGGGTCAGGTGAGTTTCCGTGAGGATAAGTACGTCGGGTTTGAACCGAGCCAGGAATTCTAGAAGGTCGGAATGCTTGGAACCGATGGAGTTAGCATTCCAGGCTATGAGCGAGAGATCTCGTCTAAGGGCTCGGTTCATAGAAGACCTATGACTTCGCAGGCTTCCACCAAGAGCATGAATCTCTCAGTTGGGTCGGCAGTTTCCAGGCGGTCTCGGATGGACCTGAAGGTGGATGCGACTTTCTTGAGGTCGTAGCCAGACAGAAAGTCGCGGACGAACTGTGCGTCATTGGATATGACGGACTGGGCTGTTTGCCTGAAAACTGAGGCCGCGTAAGCGCGACCAGGTTTTACGGCAGATCGGGTCATGGTGGAAGCCACAGGACCAGGGGCAGACGGTTTTGAATGAGCGACAGGAAAAGTACGCTGTTGCGCTTCGTCGGACTTGTACCGGGAAGCAGGACTTTTCTTGGGCTGTGGGCAGGCAGGAGCTCGGGGCCGAGCATCCGGTGTTGTTATCCCTTTAGTGTTGTTTTTAATTTTGCCTGCTAGTGGAAATCACGGAGGTAGCAGTGGTGGCGAGGCTATCTCTGGTTCAGTTGGTGGTTCCGCGGAGGTGGAGGGTTGATTCTCCGGCTCCATAACCGAGATGTCGGCTACAGGGCTTGTCTCTGCTACGGAAGGCGACGCCGTACGTTTTTGTGCCTTTGTAGGGGCTGGAGGTGGAGCCGGAGACACCTGAAGAATACGAGGCGAGCTATCCGGGATCAGCAGCCGCCGAGACGTGACCAACTACGTGTTCGGAGCGAGCCAATCAGCGATCCCGGTTAGTGCTTAAAACCCGGGCCGGCAGAACGCACTCTTCATCGCCACGCCATCGGACCCACTTCATCTCCTCTCCTCTCTCGGACAACATCGGCGCGGAGTCAGCCGGAAGGAACGGCCGAAGAATAGAACCGGCGTTCTTGCGTCTTCGCCCTTAAGTTCCGCGCCAGCGATGGATTTCGCTGGGCCGGCAACCGACTCTACAACCGATGCCGAAAGAAGAGGAGGACTGCAGTACGCCACGATCAGAGGGCGCAGCCGCCGAACATCTCAGCGCGGGACGACCAACATCAGCCTTCTCGCCACATGGTCCTTTTTAGGGCCACCAAATCACTAGAGTGTACGATTGGCGCCATTTGTTATGCGGCAAGCATTTTGTCCGGTGACAAGTGGCGCCCAACGTGGGGCAACGCTCATCTTGCGGATGTCAGATCCAGCCACGCCAGCGAGCTACCAGCCGGCACACCAATCAACAAGGCGCCCAACAGGCACCTCTACAAGATCCGGAGAAGACCAGTATGCTGGCTACCGGAGAGCATTCAAGAGCCGGGGGAGTTGTGGCAACAGCGATTCATTACGTCTCCTCTCCGGTACCAGCGACACGGCGCGTGACACCTGAAGAATACGAGGCGAGCCAATCCGGGATCAGCAGCCGCCGAGATGTGACCAACTACGTGTTCGGAGCGAGTCAATCAGCGATCCCGGTTAGTGCATAAAACCCGGGCCGGCAGAACGCACTCTTCAAACCTACCTAACTGCCAGACATCGCCTTTTCTTCCCGGGCTATACCCTCTTCCGGCAGGACAACGCATCTCATTCAGGCGGAGTTGCGATACTAGTTCGTAACTCTCTCCGAGCACAAGCAGTACCCCTACCACACAGTCCGACCGACTCGCTTCTGGTCAAACTAAGCTTCAAAAACTTCCCTCCCCTCTTCATTGCAACCTACTACTGCCCCCCGAGTGCCGACCTAGACGTCAACTACCTCCATCATTTGGCCACGACCTACTCCCGTTTACTTCTCTTCAGAGATCTGAACGCCCACCACCAGCATCTCGGAGACCGTTATAACACCGCCCGAGGCACGCGAGTGCTTCGGGCAGTCAATAACTTTGGTCTCAGGCACCATCGTACCCCGTTTACCCGCCAGCCGGTAACTCCTGCCCAACGAGACACCTGTCCAGATAAGCTGATTACCTCAGTTGACATCTCCCATAAAATAAGCGGGATCTCCCAAGGCCCGGATGTTGGCTCTGACCACATCCCTATTCTTCTAGTAATCTCCTACGGCCATGTAAAATACCCCACCCTTGAACCCCGCACGACGGCCGTAACAGACTTTAACGCTGCCGACTGGCCTCTTTTCTCACACGCTTTAGCTTCCCTTATATCCCCTCTTCCAGCCCCACCCACCACTCCCACACAAACCGACGACTACAATGACTTCTTAACAACATCGATTCAGATGGCGATGGCACAGGCCATACCTACGAAACAGATCAGATATTCCCAGCTCAGGCTCCCTCCCCCTGTCCTTGCACTGATACGCCGGTAACGCTGGATCCGCCACCTCTTAAACAGAGATCGGCGGAACGAGCTTCTCTGCTCGGAGTACAGAAGACTTTCAAATGCCGTCAAGATCGCCATAAAAGACTTTCGATCTTCCCGCATTGAGAGCCTATGTACTTCAGTACAGGATTCCTTTCACTCCGACACACCCAGATTCTGGAAACAAGTTAAACGTCTCCACAATCCGCCCAAAGCCGATACCCCTCTCCTGTCAGACGACCGCCTTCTTGTCAGCGATGGGGAGAAAGCTGCTGCCTTTCGGGACTCTCTCCAGTCCATCCATAGCCACCCCGTCAGCCCGGACTTTGACGCCATCGCCGAACATTCGATAGACACTTTCTTGACTAACCACGCAGACCTCTTCACCCCTTACGACGTCCTGAACGCAGACCACGACCATCCGCTGGAGCGGCCTATCGACCCAGACGACATCAAAGACAGGCTCAATAAATGTAGAAATACTGCCCCCGGACCCGACGGAATACCAAACCGCATTTTAAAAGCGCTCCCTGACACTGTCATCGAAGCCCTAGCGCATGTATATACTGCAAGTCTCCTCCTCGGCTACGTCCCGCGGGCCTGGAAACACGCCCATGTCCTCATGTTCCCCAAACCTCTAAAAAACGCCAGCCTCCCGTCGAACTATCGCCCGATTTCTCTTACCCCTGCAATCTCCAGTCTTTTCGAGAAAATCCTCGTCGCCAGGATACATCCCCACTTGCAAACTCATAGCGTCCTCCCCAGTACCCAGGGCGGATTCCGCTCTGGCTACAACATATATGACCAACTTGTTCGGGTTATCAGCGCCATCCAGGACAACTCGGCCCGCAAACGCCCGACCATCTTAGCCCTACTCGACATCCGCAAAGCCTTCGACTCTGTCTGGCACAATGGCCTCCGTTTTGAGATCCTCGGATGTCACTTTCCCCCAACCATCATCAAATGGCTCTCCCAGTTCCTGGATGGACGCACTGCACAAGTCCGAGTCCGCCACCTCAATACCGGTGTCCAAGGCTCCGCCATTAGCCCGTTACTATATATCATTTTTACTAAAGACACCCCTCCCCCCGCCAACTCTACCCTACCCATCAGCAGGCCTAGCCCAGTACGCAGACGATACAGCTTACTGGGTTTCAGCAGGCGCACACTGGCAAGTCACCACCAATTTACAACAAATCCTCGAGCCTTTCTTCGCCTACTGTAACACTTGGCGAATAAATGTAAACGCGGACAAAACCCAACTCTTGTGTTTTCAACTCTACTGGACGCAACATGACTCATTTCTATAATACACCAGTCCGCGTAGGCCCATCATCAGTACGCCCGAAGCGTGATTGCCAATATCTTGGCGTCACGCTTGACTCCAAACTTACCTGGCGACCACATATCAAAAGAACAACGACCATCGCCCGTACCCGCCTCCGTTCTCTCAGAACCCTCAGCCGACTAAACCACTGCTCCAGCGACTTACTAGGCCGCATCTACACTACCTGCATTCGACCCATCATCACGTATGCCCACCCAGTTCTCCTTACCGCCTCCCCTGCCTAGAACGACGAGCCTTAAGACTCATATACCGCCGACCACGCCTCACGAAGACCTCAAACGCTGCCCTGTATGCGCTAAACACCCGCTTCCCAGACCTACATTCCTTCCTCGTTAAACTCAACTGGAAGTATTCCCGAACAGCCTCCCGCCGCACTTCCATACAGTCAATAGTCCCCTTAATTAATAGAAACACCCGCAACACAAGCAGACCTTCCTACTTACTAAATCGCCTCCTTACAATAGCCAATGGCCCTCCCCCTCCGCCGTAGTCAAAGACACAGACACACTTAAACAACGCATACCATTCCCCCGCCAATGACTCATTTCTCCCCGGCGGTAGCGACTAGACACACTAAAGCAGCCTAATACTCAAGACACTGCTAAATTCCCCCACACTCTAAAACTCTAAGCTCTATCTTCGCTTCACCACATGAAAACACACACTCTAGTCCCTCACACTTACGTCCCCGCTTATAATCCACAAATCTGTTCCTTCCGCCTCCCTTGACGGCACCCTGTCGCCACCTAACAGCTCTGACGACCTGCGTCACACGTCCCTGTCTTGGCCAAGAACATCGAAGAAGAAATAAACAAAGCAAAATGAATGAATAAAGATGCCACCTAACAACTATAACGGCCACATCCATCTACCTCTCCCGCTCGCATATGGCTACCCACTACACCCGCACACAATATAACACACAAACAATACTCTCCCAACTTCGTGCCTCCACCTTCTCAACGGCCCGGTCAGCAGGCGTACGTCTTCCCTAATCCCTAATCAAAACTTAAGAGCAGGTTTAGTGTGTATGAGGGTACACCGTGGACAAAAATTTTCAACATTCCCTATGGAGAGTTGCTCAGAGTAAAGCTGCGAATCTACAGTGTACGTTTCACAGAACAAACACGCGGAAAAGAAGGAGCGCTCCGAAGTCTCTCATGGACCCTGAGCATCTTGCAGAGGGTTCATTCCCTAAAGACGAAAGTCTGTTTGTGAACCGTTCCTCTGTAAACACGTGCAGTTACAATGGCCAGCGATCCACAGGAAGCAAATCGCTGTCCACCTTTTCGGCTTGCATGCGTTGTGTTGGTGTGGGTTTCGGCATTTTCCATTTAAAAAGCGTGCAAACGTAACAAAATAAACATGAGTGAGGCCAGAAATAACGTGAATGGTGTGTGTGTGTGTGTGTGTGTGTGTGTGTGTGTGTGTGTGTGATTTAAATTAAAATGAAAAAATTATAATTTTATTGCCTGGCATGAGTGACTTCGGAGCGCTCCTTCTTTTTCGCGTGTTTGTTCTGTGAAACATACACTGTAGATTCGCAGCTTTACTCTAAGCAACGCTCAATAGGAAATGTTGAAAATTTTTGTCCACAGTGTACCCTCATTCACACTAAACCTGCTCTGATGTTTTAATTACGGACATCATAATATTAAAACTTTGGAAACTTGAGCACTACTTAATGGAGATCAATCATTAACTTATACAAGCCATTAATTTTATGCATATATTTTATATATATGTGTACAACGTTATCGGCAACAAAGAAGTAGTTTTTGTTAAAATTCCTTCCCGGGATATTTGGCCGTAGTCCAATGTTTTCTACAAAACCAGACGTTTCGGCAATGCCATCGACTTCAAACATTCCACCATCAGTGAAAATCGAGTGCGATAACGTGAGGTGGTATACGTTAGTGACCACAGTACTGTGGGTAAGGCTGAAGTAGTAAGTAGAAAGAAGTAGTTTCTGTGGTAATATTTCATTTCGAAAATGATTTTAAATATAAATCTTAGAATATGGAAGTCATGTATGGTTCTCCATACCGATATTTTAAAACATAAAACGTTGCAGGTAAACTACCCTTTCCCCTTAACCGATCTTTACCAAAATCAATAGGCCTTGAGTCCTCTACAATTCAGAGCTGTATCCAAAAAATTATTTGATTCTGTTTGAATGTGCGGCAGTTATAGTTTGCCATAGAAAAAATTCTACACACACATAGATACTTTCGAAAAATGACTTTTCTTCATGTTTTGAGGGTAGTACAGTCAGAATCAGCCCTTATCTCGAACATGATTTTTTTCGCCATCACCATACTTCCATTTCCTTGTGGAACACGGAAGTAAAAATACATCATCGTAAAAGGACGGCCACACTAACTGGAGTTATAAGATGAAGAAAATATACAGCAACTTTTGAATACATACGTGCGTGGGGCTAGTAAAGTTTCACACGAGTGGGACACTTCAAGCAGACAGCCAAAGACAAGAAATGGTCTGGAAGAAAAGACAATGTACTATCGTAAGATATTCTTGAGGTCAAGTACAACCACAGACAGAAATAAAAAAAGCAAGTGGGTCTCTCGTGGGACACACGCCAGAAGTGAGAACGTCAGTGTCGAGTGGCGAGTGAATAGATTCAACATGTACAAGGTAGTTCGTATGTGTTTGGAGTAAGTGAGATTTTGCTATAACGATTTAAGATTCAAATAAGAATGAACGGATAATTAAATGAGACGAAGCCATACTAGTATCTATATGTACTTTATTATAAGAAATCGATATTTGCAATGAACATAAATAGAATCAAATCACAAGTCGTATTATTTTAAAGATACATACGTATGCAAACAATATGTAACAAATAATTTTCTTCATTGTAACAATATGATTTACGCAATATTTAGTCGAAAAGTATAATGTGATATAAGCAGTATAATAATTCAGTTTTTTATAAATTATAAAATAGCTAAATTACTAAATCGAATTTTGAAAAATACAATAATCTTCCAGCCAAATACAATATAAAAACAAGATCGAACTCACGGATAAACTAAAAAATGCGCAAATTAAACAAAGGTACAAAATTATACTCTTTCGACATTTCAAACTTGGACCCAAACATTCTCATTGACGATATTATAAGTATTATTACATAAACGGAGAACGTGCTCCTAGTTCTGGCGTTAAAATTACTTTTTATAATTAATATATGATGATATTAATTATGGTGATTATGTTTAATATGATTAATGCCTTATTAATATGCTGGGCGCCAGAGATTTTTTAGATCTCAGGGGTTATTAAATAATAACTCTTCTGTTAAGATGCTAATAACTTATTTAATATTTAAATAATTATTCATATACAAACAAGATATTGATTATAATCTTATATCAATAAACATATAAATATCATATTCAAATTCCCATTGAATTTGATCATAAAACAATATACTGTATATCTTTACACAGCACTAACGCTTTAATTCAATTACTACCTTTAAATTCGCTTGCAATTATAATTAAACAAAGTAGTAAATTCTTTATAAATTATCTTTGTATACTTCAAATATTATCTTCGTATACTCCAAATAATCTTGATATTACATCTATTCAATGCTTAATCATTTAGTAAGACAATTATTAATTAAACTATCAGATGAAATTAATGTATTCACTAACTTCGTTTTTATAAATTGTTAGTTAGATTACACGAAGTACATATAGAGTTATTCATTAGTTCTTTCTAGGTCATAACATATAGAATTCTACTAGCATCTCAACAGGCTCGTGAATTCTTTCAGAATGACACGGGCGAACCAAAGATAGACGACTAAACTACATGGGATTTATAATTAGTAAACAATTGAAATTAATCTGTTACTTGAGTGTGTGATTACCCATCTCCTGCCTTTGTAATTCACGTCAATACACTTTACACTTTACCATTATTGCTCTGCTTTGGTTTACACACTCTCGACAACTTCTATCGGTCACGCACTCGATTGCAACTCGGTTACATACTCCGTTCCACTTACGCGCACCAGATAAAATATACTTTGTCTGTATTTACTTCGTATTACCGCACATATCAATATAAACTTCTTCAATCTTGATGTAGCACTAAATAAAAGTTATTCACTCGCGATCTTTTCTTCGTACTGGCTTGTTCAGTTTATACTTGAATTGTTAATTATATGATCACTGAATGTTACGTTGAACTATTAATTCCATTATACGGAATAAGATGATTGTCACATAAAGCTTGACTAACATAAACTAAAAGAGATTGATTCAGAACTTTGTAATAAGAATGTTTCCGTTCGAATAAGTTTCACTAAAAGAGACTGACTAAGTAAACGTAAGAGAGTTTGATTAAGAGATACTAAGAGAGTTTTCGTTCCTCCCAGGGTAATATTTATATGGGCGCTTCCTTTACTCTCTCCACCGTCACACTACAAAATACCCCGATTGGCTATCTATTTCGTTTTTTGCTGGTAATTTCAAATCTATCCACTCAGTAACAGCTAAAAGTTCGTGCTACAAAAAGACGCTTTTTCTGGTTGGCTGCAAAATTGCGCGAGCGGCATATCTGGAGTCCATCCATATCCATAAGAATGCGTCCGTCGCTATGAACCGCCGACACAACTGGGGGTCGCGAGTAGTGCAGTGTCCCGAGTCTCAGAAAGGACTCCTGCCACTGGGTCGATTTGAGTTCTTTTTATATGTTTTACCTAATTATGGAGGGGTCTGAAGCGACCTGCGATTGGTGGATTATACCACCGGGACTAGCAAACGAGGTCGCTTCCAGGACTCACCTGGTCGCGGGGTGTATTTACCAAGTCCGGCAATGAGGGAATTGTGGGTCACTCTGTCGGAACGAACATAGAATCTACTTAAAAAGTATTTAATCTTTATAACGCATTTTTATAAATACGTTAACAGCACTAGTCAGAAGGCCCAGACAGTAAAGAATAATGCATAGCCTATAATATTTACTGTATTTCTTCCGTCGTGTGACTTAGTGTTGCGCTCGATTTATCTTTACGCGTTTCGAAACATATGTTTCGTCTTCAGAATAAAAAAATCACTCAAAGTCAGGTCGTTAAACATCAAAATTGCAAATA
This sequence comes from Magicicada septendecula, assembly GCA_034769895.1. NCBI lineage: Eukaryota > Metazoa > Arthropoda > Insecta > Hemiptera > Cicadidae > Magicicada > Magicicada septendecula. Next base: position 39,486,622 of record CM068368.1, on the reverse strand, counting down.
TTAAAAACAGTTCTACACATATCCGTGTTACATGAGTGCCCACTCGAGTGGGACCGATCGGACACTGTCTGTTAGTAGCTACTGTGTAAACAGGTTTATTGCGGTATCGTAGAGCGGGTTTGATTTAAAGTTTAAATGATTGTTTAGCATGAAGTCACGACTGTGTACGTCATTGTACGCTCTATATATCTCGAATTCTTCCAAGGCGTTCATGTAAGCTCTTTTATTACAAACATATAATGGGTTTCAAGTTGAAATTAAAGCTCGTATATTTATGATTTTCATTTATTAGATGACGTGCGTAGTTGGATTTTATGTTGGATAGTGTTGTCTGACCCTTCTAATTGTGCTTTGGTGTGTGTTGAATAAAACGTTTTTGGAAACCCCTTCCGGTTTGGCCGATATAAATGCATTCACAATCGTCGCATGATAATTTATACACCCCCGTTTTCATTTCTATAGGCATAACTATTTTATTACAGAGTATGTTCCTAAGACTATTGTTGGTTTTAAATATTATGGTTTTAAAGTTTTAAAGAATAATGCAAAAACATCTGAAGGAAACTATACGGGCGTTATACTTCTGGATACCAGAAACGATCAATAGTCTGGTACAAACACGTAGTACCAGCACATGTAGCACATCTAGTACATGTAGTACAGCAAATGTTTGAACATATAAGCCAAGAAAACTTAAACTGGCAACGAAAAGACAGGAGAAAATCAGGCAAGCCAAGAAATAGCTGGAGAGAAAAGAGAAATTAGCTCGAGGTAATGAAAAGGATTTGGAGACCAAACATCCGTTTATAAAACCCATGTTTTTATTTATGTACAGAGAGAACCTCTTATATTTCTTTTCCATCCTTCTGTTAGATTGTATCCATCTAATGATCGTCCAGCGAGCGATTAGGGAACTCGATTACATTTCGCTTTGAGCTTGAGTAGTCCACAGCACCTTCAGAAGACCGCTTATAACGATCACTCGCAGGGGCGGATTTAACATTTTGCCGCCCGTAGGCAGTATAAATTTGCCCCCTCCCACAAATCTCTGTTGGGGGGGGGCATCATTATATTCCCTCTTTGGTTTTACAGTCCGCACTAGTGTTCTGTTTAAATCCAAACTTTGCTACATAATCGCGTGTGCTCTCGTTCATTTACCAATTAATAGGATCAGAATCTAAGACCTTCCCTACCTTATTTGATGACATTTCATCATGATTTTTGACGTGAACTGGCTCTTCGTTCTTCAAAAATGAAGGTTCCTCCACAACGGACCTCTCTGGCTTAACTGTGTGAACAGTATCTTCACCTTCACTGCTATCACAGTTATTGTCGGTATCACTAGAATGTCTCGATTCCTTAAATATTAGCTTGCCTCGGTTTCTGGAACCAACCTACAATTCGGTATTACATTGACAGATCTACATTTCACGCTTTGATCTGGATTGCCAACATCTAAAATCTCTCGGATGATCAACGCCAAATATTTCAACGGTTGAAAACATAAACATTCGCCCGTATTACTTTTGGGTGAAAAAACGATAACTGCGTTATAGTTACAAATTAAGTGAAGATAATTTTTATATTCGTGTGTGCTTAATTCAACTGGCTTTTATACTTGTAAATTTGTTTGAATCTAAAAATATAATTTCTTAACTCAAATTTTGCCGCTCCCCAAAATTTGCCGCCCCAGGCAAGTGCCTAGTCTGCCTGTGCATAATTCCGCCCCTGATCACTCGACGCATCATGTTGTCATCACGACAAAAAAAAAAAAACATCAGTTTAGTCGAAATCGAATTCGTCCCTCTCCAGCTCAGCGCTATCTGTTCGCAGCTTGACAGAAGTAAAACCACAATTGCGCGTGAAGGCGCTGACTACTCATTCTTTCACGGTAAAAAACAGTCTACAAATAAATTAATTAACACGCGTTGAAACAGCTGTGAATAAGAGACATGAATCAGCTGAGAGATCATTTCCGTACTAATATTACAGCATTGTTGGTAATGAACTTGGGTGCGTTTCTATTTTAGTTAGTAGGTTTTAACCTTGTTTCTAGCTATTGCTTTTCGTCGTGATATTTCAAAATTTGTTTTATAGCGGTTAAACTGTGTTCACTATACAATACTATTAAAAAGTGATCACTAACACATCGGTAACATCTAAGACTCCATTCTGCTGAATCCGTTCTGCCTACAAAATTATTTCTTCTTCTTCTTCATCACTACATGGCTTGGGCTATAGCCTGTTCCGACTTCACAGAGTCTCTGATCATTTTTTCCAGGGTCTTCCTCTATCTCTCGTTCCCACTGGCCTATATTCAAACGCTTGTTTAGGAATACGCGTGTCTACCATGCGTTCCACATGGGACTTAACAATTCTACTTCTATCCCTTTATTCTATCCAGAACCGATTGTAACTTCAGGTCTTTCCTTATGTTGTCGTTTCGTAGATGATCTTTCAAACTACATCCCTTAACTGCTCTTAAAAATTTCATTTCAGAGGCCTGTATTTTTGAAATATCTTTTTGCAGGAGAGTCCATGTTTCACATCCGTACATTAAAGTTGGACAGCCACGACCTTATAGAACTTTAGCTGTGTTTTCCTCTGCGTTTTATTCTTCAATAATCGTCTTATTGTTCCACAGGTATAACTAAATTTATTTAACTTTCTCTCGATAGCGTTGACCTTCCTGTATGAGATATCACATCCCAAATAATTAAAATGATACCTGCTCCAAAAAATTATTTCTTTTAACTGTTATAATTGTCATTTATATTCTTTAATGTGAGTCTGTATTCATCCTCTTTCTATTTCTTTCCTCCTCCTCCTCATCATCATCATCAGCATCATCATCATCATTAGCGAACCTTTATTAAGAAAAAATATCAGTGCACCTTGGCTCTGGCTAACTCGAACAGGAAACTTGTAATGAGCTCTCTGAGCTTCAAAACTCGCTCACTATTTTGAACAAAATCCATTTAGTATTAGGTAAATATCAGTATTAGGCTAGATGATTTTCCAAAGCTGTACATTATATTAAGATTTTCGTTAAAATTCTCTTTAATTTTATACCCCCAGATTGATTTTTGGAGTATAATCAAAATTTTGACCTACTTTTTGGGCCCCAGGAGCCTCAAAAAATTTTAATTTCCGTAACTGAACACTGTCTTCAGATTTACGTTAAAATTTCTTTTAATTTGATATCGCGCAAATGATATGCAACTTTTTTCCTATACATTTTTGCCTTCACTTCACTCGACTCAAAAACATACAGGTCCGGATCCATCTCGTACGAACCTTTTGTCGTTCAAAACCACACAAGATGTGCCTGCATGGACGCCAGCGAACTACCCAGATAGATTAGATAATCAAACGAATAGGACTAACAAATTGAATTGAATTCCTTCAGGTGTGTGTGTGAAGGAATGCAGAATGTCCAGAGATATTAGTACTGGACGAGTGCCTCTCCAGTGAGTTCATCCCAATTTTGTTTAACCGTATTTACTTCGATTAATTTCAACAGCATGCTGTTACGATGTTACAGAACAATCTACGTGTTTCTCGAACGATCCAGTAACGTTATGTGCGTACGTGATTCTCGACATGCGTTGCGAGACTGTTCCGGACTCACCGGACCGCGCCTGCTGTGTGTAAGGCCGCAGCCAATTATGTTCTGGTGTTTCCTAGTAGCATTCTTGACGCGCAGTTAGCGAATATTCTGGAACCTCAGCGGGGTATAAATACAAGTACTCAGAGACGTTCAGTTTTGTTTGAGTTCAGATTTATTGGAATGCGGTTCGTAGTATTATAGTTCAGAGTTATTGTCGGGCGATTACACAGTGCGTTTAAGTGACGATTTACACAGTGCGGTTTGAAGTATTGTGGCGCAGTATTACGCGTTTTATAAATGTGTGGGACAATTATAATACAATTGTGTTTTACATCAGTTAACATTTTTATTGCGTGTGAACAATTTTTATTTGATTTTTTGTAAAAGACTGTCTTGTTAATTACAAACTCTTTGTGATAATTAAAGCTGGTGATTAGTGACGTAATTGGTGCTTGTATTTTGTTTTCCACTGTACCATACGACGACCAAGTAGACCGTCGTAACAATACGTATGAATCGCATGATTTTAAACGTTTGAATATTTTATTTAAAAAAAAAATAATGAAATAATATTTGTCGCTGTAAATAAAAACAGATTTGTTAACTAATACTCATTCGTCGCATATTTAGGCCCACTGAATTAGCGTTTGTGTGATCTGTCGTTACGATACGTTAGATACGGTTTCCGGCTTTTTACTGCAATATTAATACCGTGTTCCTCGGGAATACGTCAGTTGTGTACTACAAAACACATACTAACCTTTTCCAGTTCGCCTTGTGACTTCTTTTTTATTTATAGACGACGCGTTTCAAAGCATATGCTTTATTAACAGATCATAAAAGTCTCTCGTAGGAGGTCGTCATTAGTTAGTCATCCAATATCATTATGCACTGTATACGCGTCAGTAGGTGCTCGGTACGCGTTTGGTCGACCTCCTACGAGGGATAATATACGATCTGAGGATAAAAAGCATATGCTTTGAAACGCGGCATCTATACATAAAAAAACTCACACGGCGGGTTGAAATATCGATATGGAGAACCATACATGACTTCCATGTTCTAAGATTTATATTTAAAATCATTTTCGAAATGAAATGTTTCCATAGAAACTACTTCTTTCTACTTCTTGCTTCAACCTTAACCACAGTACTGTGGTCACTAACGTATACCACCTCACGTTAGCGCACTCGATTTTCACTGATGATGGCAGTCGATGGCACTGCCGAAACGTTTGGTTTTGCAGAAAATATTGGATCACGCCAAACAGCCCGGGAACGAATTTTAACAACAAACTATTTCATTGTTGACGATAACGTAGTACACATACAAAATTATCCCCTCCCCCTTCAACTATCATTTTCATTTATAGAAAATTACCCCTTCCCCCTTCAACTACTCTTTTCATTTATAGATATTTCATCTAACTTTCTACAGTGGATTATTATGACCTTCTTTTCAGGATACTTTATTTATCAAAATTAAGTACTGTACTTTACTCCTGTTAAAACATAAAACGTTGCTGGTAAACTACCCCTTCCTCTTAACCGGTCTTCACCAAAATCAATAGGCCTCGAGTCCTCTACAATTTGGGTATGTATGCAAAAAATTATTTTATTCCGTTTGAATTTGCGGCAGTTATCGTTCGCCAGAGAAACAATTCTACACACACACACACACACACACACACACACACACACACACTTCGAAAAATGACTTTTCTTCATGTTTTGAGGGTAGTATAATCAGAATCAGCCCTTATCTCGAACACGATTTTTTTCGCCATCACCATACTTCCATTTCCTTATGGAACATGGAAGTAAAAAGGTTAGTTTGTCTATTCATACAAGTGGGTTGGATACCGTTGTAAACATACAATTGAAACGTTCGGTATTAATGAAAACAAAACGTTAAGGTGTTACTCGAGCGCAAGTTACACATCGCTGTGCGTGCGTTAAACCACAAAACAAATATGTAAATCAGGAATATGCCTATTTGCTGTAAATCACGAAGTTAACGTATATGCTGAATACGAAAGTCCTGTGTGAATAAACGTTTATGTATTGGCCTACGTGTAAAACAAATTTTCCAAATCTCAGATATATTTGTTGTAATGTATACTGGTAACGTTATTAGTTAAATTTAATTATAGCTTCAAATTAATCAAATCTATTGGCAATGCTATAATGTAACCTACTAAACTATCGCACAATCTAAGCCTTATGCCGGCTACGCACTATCCATTGCCGCCTGTCCAGCATGCCCGACGTCGGTGATAGATGTGCTCACCACACTGTCTTGCAACTCGTCCAGCGTACCAGACGTTCTTTAGTTCTTGTTCTGTTTTGTAAAAATCATTTTATTGATTTTTTCTGTATTAAAATTAAAAAATTGTTCTGATAATTAAATTTTTTGAAAATCATGCCACCTGTTTTATCAAGACATCAAAAAATGGGTGCCAACCACATCATATCTTGCAACGCTGTCATTATTTTATTTTTATTCATGTAATCTCCCGAGGATACGTCCCACAGACATCTATTTAATTTATATTTTTCGATAAATTTTGATGTTATTTCACGGTCCATTATGAATTGTAATTAAAACAAATTAATAATAACAATATTTAAAATAATAACTGCTAATGCTATTTGAATGTACTGTATTATGTAAACGAAGAATAAACTTAAACTAAATATCAAACTGAAATTTTATCTGAATCGTTACTTATTAAATATAAACTAACGAATGAATGTTACGTAAAATTAAACAGTAAACATTTATTAAACGAATGTGCTCTAAAAACATGTAATGTACTTGCTCGAAAATGACGATTTGATAGACAGCAAGCGTACGCATGATCAAACATGCACGATGCACGATTCCTTGACATCCGTCAACACTACACACGATCCATCCGCCTTAACAAATGAAAACAAGATTTGTTATTCCTAAGGCGGACAATTTTCTTTTATATTGTTCAGTACAGTCTAGAAACCTTCACCACTACAAGCGAATTTTGTGAGAAAGACAAAAAAAGGGAAACATGTATAGAACCCCGCTTTACTTTAAGTTGGTTGCTTTTCCAGTTGTCTACGCATATTAGTGAACGAGTGTTAGTGGAAAACGAGACATGTATAGTAACAGACAAGGGACCTGCCTTACTTCGAGTTTTTTTTTTACGTGGCTTTCACAAAAAGCGAGTATTGTTTTAAAGGCATATTGGTTTGCGAACTTTTTAGTACTTTTGCAAAGGTACTGTGTACTTTTAGTTTGCAAGTCAACCTAACTACATCAACTTTTAGCATCAGCTAAAAACGTTATTACTAGAAACATTTTTCGTAAAAAATTTGACAACGAAAAACGATCGCAATCGTCAACAAGGTACTGTATTTTATAACATACACAAATTTTCACGTTTCTATTATCTAAAAAAAAATATATCCGATATTCACTACACATCGATTGCCAATAATCGAAATATCGAAAATGAGTAAAGGTACGGTTACTGGGAAAGTACGCGATTCTGTTTTCTACGAAATATCTGTGGAGACGGCATTCGTATGAACGGACAGCAAAATTTAAACTGCCTTTTGTATGACTGTAGCCAGGTAATGAAGACAGCCTATAGAGATCCTTAAATTTTCTGGAGAAACAAAATTGAGTATTATAAGATCAAAATGTCCACAGAGAATACAAACTAGGCTATCTACAGTTTTTTAGACAACAGATCTCAAAAAGCGAAAACTGTTGTCAGGAGAATGCCGAAATAAATCTCGCATTTTCCTTATTTAGGTACTGATATCGTCTATAATAAAAAGAGTGGGCTAGAATTTGTGTTCAATACTTTTTCAATCAGGACACTTAAGAACAAGGCTAGTTAAGAAACAATTGAAGTTGTACAAATTACGGTAACCCGTACATTGGATGTACGGGAATGAAACCTGGACGATCGTGCAAAAAGACATCAGCAAAGAACGATTTTAATTATGTGTGAAATTGCTAACATCATTGTTATTAGTAACATAAACATTATATAATTGTGTATCTGATTACAATATGAAATTAGACATAATAAATAAGTTGCATGGATCTCTAAAAATGCTTCAGGGTTACATTAGTTTAATTTGTTGACTTAGGGAACGAGACATTGCTTAACAAGACGAAATTGGCCGTTAATGAATCATTCACACCAGGAATAACTTCATATGTGATTAAAATTGATTCACGGGTAAAACAAAAATATATCAGGACAGATTTTACAGACGAATGACCGCTCGACGAGGAAATCCCCGTGTTGTAAGAACAAGAAAAGAGGACAATATTACTACTTCCGAAGGCTGGTCACCTTAGGTCTGATTCACACCGAGCGAGAGTGAAATAAGGAAATACAGTGGAATAAAGACTACGACGACTAACGTCATGGGAGTCTCGAAACCCCCACCACCGCTACCAGCAACAGACCGGCTTAAAATATAAATTAAATGCGCGCCAAGATAATCCCATCACTTCACTTACAACTTGCAAAGTGTAAGGATATCGACAACAAACGGAGTAAACGCCGTGTGTTAGTAAACTTCACGAAAGTATCGAAAGTTCGACTTGTTTTTTTATTTATTTTTCGTCTTAGTGAATAAATTATTATTATTATTATTATTATCAACATGTCGAAGATCAGTGTTGTGTCAATATTTTTTGTGTTTGTGATGGTCATCTACCAAGCGGATTCGCACCGTAAGAACGCGCCGTTTCACGCCCACTACAAGCGTGTGACATCGTTCACGTGCCGACACCCGCAGCCGAGAGCCATCAGTGTCAAGGATCTGATCACCACCGGACTGGAAGGCAAAGTGTTTTTCCCGCGGATGACCGTGCTGCACAGGTGCGACTCCGGCTCGGGCTGTTGTCTGGGCGGCGATCAGTTCGTCTGCGGACCCGTGGAAACTGAGAACGTCGAGATCGTCTTCCACGTGACTCACGTACTGGACTCGGAAACCCACAAGTCCGGATCCATCTCGTACGAACCTTTCGTTGTTCAGAACCACACAAGATGCGCCTGCAAGGACGCCAGCGAACCACCCCGGTAGATTCGATAATCGACTGCATAGGACTAATAATTTAAATTCTTCAAACGAACTGTGGTAGACTCCGATCTGCTGTTTTATCAGTGGTATGGTTCATTCCAAGATCATAATTTATTTCATAAAGTATTATTTAAATGTTGTGAATTATTATTATTATCAAAACAGTTATCTAGTAAAACTTAAATACATTTTAAAAAATATAAAAGAAAAATAAATACATAAACAGTACTTATTTAATAGGAGTTACTGTTTCAAATAATTTATATGCTACATTATAAAAGTTTATTTAATTTTTTAAAAAAGTTTAAAGAGTTCTGGTACATGTGCCCTAATTTTAATGCAATATAGCCTGCATTAATATCCAGTTAAGCTCATTTTAATATAGTCTTGTTTTTATTTATCATTTCATATTAAATTTTGTCTTTTGTTTTACAAAATGTAAAAAACAGTTTAAGACAAATATATTTGTTTGAGGTATGAATCTTTAGTAATTAAAAAATCTAAAAAAATATACATATATAAAAAATAAATTTTAATTACTGATGATGAGAGTAATTTAAAACTGTTCAATTCTAAAAACAATAAAAAAATATATTCTTGTTTATAAAAGTATAAAATATTTTTAATTATATATATGTGTATGTATATATAAAACGTTTATATACTCAATGCTTATATATTTTAAAAGTTGTTGAAATTTTTATAAATATTAGAATTTAGTTAATTTGAATATTTAATGCATTTATAGAAAAAAAATAAACTTTGAATTTCATACAATGATTATAAATATATTACTACTGGCTCAGAACATTATTTTTTTTTCTTTTTATTGGTAAAAATGTAAAACTTTTACCTTGTAGCCTGAACTAGTTTACGCTTATTACAAGCTTTGTCAGAGCCTAAAAAAAAAAAAAATAGTGTTCCGGGTCAGTTGTGATATAATTTATAATTAGTTAATCAACGGACAGTCATTGACAACAAAATCCAGGAATTCATAAAATGTTCAAAGTGAATGCTGATTATCAAGTAATATAAAAAAAAAAACTAAAAAAAAAATTGTATAAAGCTTATTCGTTAGGTAATTTATTATTATTTGTTACGTCAATTCTGTTGTGAGAATTTGATAATGCTATTGTTATACCAAATATTTAAAGTGTCAAGTGCCAAAGATAATTAATTGTTAAGTACACTCCAGCATATATCCCGTACACTGAATGTGTCTCTCTCTTTCCTTATCATTCGTTCTTCCGGATATGCTCTCTCCTTTCACTCTAGTCCTGTTAATCGTCACACACACACACACACACACACACACACACACACACACACACACACACACACACACACACACACACACACACACACACACACACACACACACACACACACACAGTTTATCTGTGTATATTTTGTAACATTAAACATTTAAATATTAGATAATCTATTGTACTATATCGCCTTTAGTGTGCAAAAAGAAAGATTGTAAAAAATGCTGGATCTAAGTCTGTGATATTTTAAAAGCTTTATCTTAAGTAAACGTAATTTTGTCAGTATATATTTATAAAACGTACTTTATAGTATTATTATTATTGTATTTTTCTGATTTGTAAATTATTTATATGTAATTTATACTAGATTTGTAAATTTTTATACCATATATAAGACATTATTATTTAACATTATAAACTTCAATCTTTAAAACTGTGTTTTCATTTTTATTCCTGTATGAAAAATGCATATGCAAAATTAAACAAACTAAAAAGTAACATGTTAACACTAAAAAAAAAAAGAAATAGTAATGTATAAAATAATGTAAAGTAAGTTTAGGTAATCTATTTCCATCACACACACTCACAAGTCAAGTTTTTTATATAAAGTGTTTTACTAGAAAATCTGATTTAACAAATAAAATTATGGTAATACAGATGTTAAAAGAAACCAGATGGTTGTGGCACAAAAATCTATAAAACAAATGCTCACAAAACAAATAAAACTCATAATAATATATTCTATGTGTATATACATATTATAAATATTTTACTACCATTGAACTGTTAAATGCAGTACACTATATTAACTTTGCTTGTGCATATTATCTTATCCTTAGAGAAGACAAAATGAATACCAAACATGACATTTTTTCTGTAATAAGGATGAAATAATACTTGAAAGTACACAATGAAGTATTGTGTTGTAAATATTTTATCTTTGTTAAGAGTTTATATCTATTGATTCAACTCTTTTTATCTTTCAATTTTTGACATTTATATGGTGGCATGTAGGTGGTGGTATTCTGTGCTGTTAAGCACTTCTATTTATACATGTTTTAAAGTTCTGGTTGGTCATTTTTTGGCCAACACAAAGTTCTTTTTTTATTGATTGGCTCAGCTATCTTACCATGTTTCACGCTGGTACCCAGTATTTATTGAGTGTTAAGGACTCCTCTTTTTTAATTTACCATTTGGACAACTCCTAGTTGCCCGGAGGAGAAGCCCACGTACTTGGGCTTGTGTTTCGAGTGGCAGGTCACTCCTAACACACCCTAGTCTTCTACTTGATCACTAGCTATCTTATAGAGAAAACCTTCTGCACGAGAGTAGATGACTGTGTCTCATACAAGAGATGAATCAATTCGGAGTCCCCTAAGGAAGTGTTCTTGGCTCCCTCCTGTTCTATATCTACGTCAACGACATACCAAGGAAGCCTGGAGTCCAGATAGCCATGTTTACTGCCAACCGTCATGCTAACTGGGCCGTCCTATGACTACAGCGGCAGCTCAATTTGCTCGTGGACTGAACTGAATGCTGGAAAGTAATACACACAGATTCTATTACCAATATAAGTGAATCCTTATACTCAAATAATAAACACATACTGGTACACTGTCAAACACATTATACCATAACACACTTTCATAAGTCAACTTTGAATTAGGATTGACAAGGGGCACTGAAACAACATTGCACATATGAAAATTTAATAAAACACCAGGAGCAAAACAAAATTATTTTATAAGGAAGTTAACTGTGTTGTAATATCAATTAGAGAATATCATCATCAAGTAAATGTGTTCAGTGCTTTCTTCTGAGACTACAAGATTGTACATCGGTTCTCACTACAACTAAACTGTAGCTTATTATATTCCTAGTTTTTTTCATGAAAGTTATTACTACAAAGAAAGAGACCGGCCGTTACTTATTGTAACATTTCTACATTTTTGTGTAGAAAGTTCTGATTCTGAACATTATCAGGTAATTGGACATTATAAACTCTGAATCAAAACATTTTCTTTTAATTTGTCCTGCGACAAATTAAAATTATCTCCTCCCCCTTCAACTAGCCTCTTCATTTATAGATATTTCATCTACATTTCTACAGTGGATTATTATGATCTTCTTTTCAGGATAGTTTATTTATAAAAATTAAGTACTTTATCTTGTTAAAACATAAAACGTTGCAGGTAAAGTACCCTTTCCCCGTAACCGATCTTCACCAAAATCAATAAGCCTTGAGTCCTTTACAACTCGAGCACATATGCAAAAAATTATTTGACTCTGTTTGAATTTACGGCAGTTATCGTTCGTCATAGAAAAAATTACCCTTATTAAAACATAAAACGGAGGTAAACTACCCCTTCCTCTTAACCGATCTTCACCAAAATCAATAAATCAATAGGCCTTGAGTCCTCTATAATTCAGGGATGTATGCAAAACATTATTTGAGTCTGTTTGAATTTGCTGCTGTTATCATTTGCCATAGAAAAAATTCTACACACAGACACTTTTTGAAAAATGACTTTTCTTCATGTTTTGAGGGTAGTACAATCAGAATCAGCCCTTATCTTGAACATGATTTTTTCGCCATCACCATACTTTCATTTCCTTATGGAACATGGAAGTAAAAAAGTTGTATGTACAAAAAATTATTAAAAAATTATGGCACAAACAATATACCAATATACATTTTCAGTTATCCCCCGCCCACACACACACACACACACACACATAAAATGCCAATAATTATGTCAAAATCTTTAGGTTTTTACAAAATTGATTTATTTAATAAATATAAGTTATTAAAACAGATAATTGTGGTGGAGAAAACAAGCTCACATGTGTATACTTAAACTAATAATAAATTTACAAACATAACACTATTTTACAAATTTAAATAACACTATTGCACACCACTATAGAAAAAATATTCTGATTAGTGCTTTCAAGCTTCACAGCTCATCATTAGATCAGAAAAAAATGTGAAGCTTGAAAGCGCTAATTGGAATAATTTTTCCATAGTCTTGTGCAACAGTGTTAATTCTGTTTGTGATAATAACCACTAATACAACTTTATTAATTAAATAATAATAAATTATATAATGACTATACTGGCAGAAAATTTAGAAAAAAACACCTTTACAAACAATATAAACCATAAGTGCTAAGTATTCAGTACTTGAAATTACTTGATAAAATGAAGTTACAGACACAAATTTAAAATACAATATGGATTAAAAAAGCAATAAAAGAACACAAAACAGATTTAGAAGGAAGCATCACAGTGTGACAATATTAACTCTATGGTATCATCGATAACAAGGAAGTTGAATCAGATAAGTACAAAACATTCTGCGAAGTTATTCCATCGGTGGTATCTATATTTTTTAATGCTTGTTTACTCGTACAAATTATAACGCTGATTGTTACAGGTCACTTATCACGCTTATCAAAAAATGTTAGTCACACTCTCACTAGACGTTTATTAATCTTGACAACACATTTTGGTTTTGAAACCACTTTTAAGACACTGTCAAATCTCATAGTCAGCAGTATAATTAGAGATCTACAGCCGACCTGCAGAAACAACAAATAAATCCTTCCTCTTTCCATGTCCCAACAGACATAAACATATTAACCAAGTTTTCATAGACAATACTATATTTCCAACAGTTGATGTTTGCATACAAAATTAAAAATAATTATATAGCAAATTATATGAACATAGAAAATCAACATTTCCATCTCCTTAACTAATGTTTTTCATAAAAATGAAAACTTCTGTACAGACTTTATGCCAAAGTAAAAATGTTCAAGTGTTTATATAGACTTCCCAAATTCACCACAAAAATATAGGAATTCTGCAAAATAATATAGGAACAACCTTTAAAATACCAGGAAAATTTGTTATTCAATTTTAAAACTTAACATCTTAAGTGGGCCTATCACTTAAGGACGTTGAATCAGTGAGACCTGCAACCCTGTATTTAGTTACACCACTTTCATAGTAACTTAAAAATGGATCAATAACACAAATATTTTGTCCAGACTGATCATCCCTAGTGACATAACAACTAGAATTTTTTATAACAGTTTACAAGATTGTCAGATGTTAGTAGAACTGGATAGTTCTTGGAATTCCTAGAGTTATACAAATTTTATTACTATAAAAAGTTCTGCTTAATTAAAGTTAGCTGTTTTAACATATTTTTTATGTTTTCAAAGTAGACGATGTGAAATCCTAAAAAAAGAATACATGCAAAACACTAATACACTTCAGACAGGCTCTAGCAGGGAAAAATATGAAAACAGAGTACAGTATTTGGCATACGTCAATAAAATCATCTACTGCTCTATTTCAACTGGAAACTGGGCATGATTATTGTCTTAGTGAACACCTACATAGAACTGGCTTAGAATCAGCAGATGTTCTATCTACAGGGATAATGAATAGAAGAATAGTAATACTATAGAATCAGGGCCAGCTCCAGTGCTTCTGCCACCCTGTGCAGTATTTATGAGTGCCCCCCCCCCCATTTTAACTCTGAACACATTCACGCACACTAGTCCTACTCTGAAGATATGGCGATTGCCTTCAAATAACGACTAGGAATGTTTGCATTGTTGTGTTTATCAAATAACTAGAACTTTTTCGGGTTTACGATACGGCGAGCGGCTACAATAAAAATTGTGGAGACAATACAAGTAATAGTGAGACAATAAAAATGTATGCCTATGAGATGACTTAAAATTAAAATACTAACTAAAATTCATTATGATTGAAATATAACAAAAGTAATGTATCATATACCTTAGTTAAAAAATACTCATTGTCGGTTTACGTTCTCTCGTTTACAAGTTTTCAACTCTTCGTGAAACTCCGCTGACTTTATACATACAGTAATTCTTACTAATCTTACATACTGTGATGAAATTAAGTGAATAATTTTATTTTTTCCCTCAATTTCAAAACTTAACATCCCGGAATCTGCCGCCCTGGGCGGTGGCACGGTTCGCCCCTGCCTGGAGCCAGGCCTGTATAGAATTACTATAGAATTATAATAGAAGAATGAATAATAATAGATACATGAATAGAGCCCAACTCTTAATCTCAAGATGACTTGATCCTGCTAAACAGAATCCAAAGGATGTTGTGGGTTTCTATTGGGAAACTAGAGGATTGGTGGTGTCACTAAACATATTCCATCCACTATACTACTACAACAAAAACACACATTTTCAATCTAGAATATAAAAAAAAGTTAACTAAAAAAATCATATGAACAGTTGTGTTTTTCAAAAAATGTTTGTTATGCAGGGAATCAAAATTTGTTGTGCCGTTTTGTAGTTTTAACACGTTTTAATAAGCTAGACCAAGCTATGTTTCTCTAGTTGTTTAGTATAATAAGTAGGCTAACATGACTTGTGCTATGCCTAAATAACAGTCATTTAATTCAAGTCATATTCTCTCTTTTGCACTAATCTCATTTGTACAATTCAAACTTTAAATCTTAGTGAAAAAAAAACAATATATTTGCACTGCTTAATATTTCCTATGGAGAGGTTTTTTTTTCAGTAAAATTCAACACATATTTTCTTTTGTGATATTATATTAAAATTTTTGGAATTAATTACAGTTAATATTTATCTTGACTGTCAAGCTGTGGTACATTTATTAAAATCCTAAATGTCTTAATTCCACCTGCTGAAGTCATCTTCAGTAGATATTCTTAATTCTTCTCAGTCAACTTTTCCATTGGTGTCTGGAAGATTCAACTGAGAGGAAAAGAAGACATCTACTTAAAATTACTTTTGAAAGATGGAAATGAAGCATCTGACATTTTAATGAATGAAACACAGAATGATAACTCAATGATTTCATGAAAGAACCATAAACCTGACACGTTATAAAAACTGGATTGAATACTGTTCAGAAATAACTGAGTATAAATTGAAGGAATTAATTATATTTTTAGACAATGAAGTATTTCACCCTACACAAAATATAAAAATAATTGTAACTAATTTACAACTATATATTTTTTGGGGGGTGTTTCGTTGTTCATGACGTGTCCGTTACTTAACTAAATATAATTAATTCACTACCGACTCGGAACACAAAGTTTTTTATGGGTAAAAACGTAAAAGTTTTACCTTTTAGCCTGAACTGGTTTTCGCTTTTAAAAAGCTTCTTCAGAGGCTGCCATTGGGAGCACTGTCCGTCTTGTTCTTGGCCACGGTATCGACTTTTGAAAGATCGATGTTGTGTGTCTGGGGTGTGATATGTTCGAATAATGCTTGTGATTTGAATTGTGTCTGTTCGTTTAGGATGTCGTTTTTATGTGTTTTCATGTGTTTGTATATTTCCAATTGTTCTAGAGTCTCTAGTTTTCGCCCTTTTGTGTGTACGTGTAGAATGTCCATGTTATTGTCAATGTTTTTGAATGCATGGTTTGCTTCAATGAGGTGGTTTGCAAAGGTGGATTCTGTAGTAGAGTGTAGTGCCTTTGTGTGTTCAATGTATCTTTGTTTGAAGCTACGTCCTGTTTGGCCTATGTAGAATTTGTTGCAATCTGAGCAATTTAGTTTCTAAACACCAGGTAGATCGAATTTGTTTTGTGCTTTGATAGTGTGTGTTCTGTTTTGTTTGTAGTTTTGTATGCGATTCTGTATCCTACCTTTGAATTTGTGGGCAATTTTTCAGTTTGGTTGTTGATGTACGTTAGTGTTATGAATTTGTTGTTTTCTGTCTTTGTCTGTTGTTTGTTTTGTGTTTTGTGTAGGAGTTTATTTTTTGTAATATATTTTTTTGTAATGTTATATATTTTGTAACGTTATATATTTTTTGTAATGCAAACACACACAGATATACAATTTTATACTATTCCAATAAAAATAATAAATTATACTAATGTTCAGCAAGGATACACATTTTCATGATTAAAAATAATCAACAGAAATAAAAAAGTAAAATTAAATGAAATTTTTTGTTAAATAAAAAATAAACAAAAAAATTATAATTCAACTTCTGGTAAAAATTAGATAATGGTTTTTAATCAATGAAATCATGTAATTTAATTTTTAAAAATAATCATTTATACTTGATAATAATAAAAATTTATTGAAACAAATATCTTATTTTCAAGGGCAAAGTGAGTCAAACTGTATCAATCTACATGTGTTAATTATTACATACCCATGATGCTTAATTATTAAAGAATACGCCATAAATCTATTATTAAAGTAATCTATAATTAGTAGTTAATGACATGAACTAGTTTATACTGTGTGTGTGTGTGTGTGTGTGTGTGTGTGTCCTAATGGATCACAGTAACAATTGTTTATTCATAACCTGTCTAATTACAGAGTAACATTAAACCATGTGTTCAACAGTCTGGTATGCCATAATTACCACTTTCAAGTGCCACTTCAACTTTCCTTGTTATGGCAAACACTCCACACCAGAAACACTCCAGCTTCCTACATTCACTAGCTTAGTGCTCTTTACTACTATACTGTACTGTTACTTGAAATGCACTCTTTATACTACAATAAACGAGCCTGCTTAAAAATTCAATGAAGTATTTTCTAATCAATTCAGTAGCTCCACATGCAAACACAATTAAGTAAAAGATGTTCTACTTTTAATTGTTATGTAACCACAAATATATAAATATAAAATGTTTATATAAAAAATAAACTGAAATATTTTATATTTATTTAATTCTTCTTGCAATATTAATTTACTCCAAGTGCAATTGTTTTCTTTATAAAAGACAGTGTATTTTTTAAAGATGTCAGAATTGTCTCATATCTTACGTCATTTTAGATTTTTTAATTTCTATAGTTTAATAATTATTAATAATAGTTGAAAAGTAGTTATTATTATAGTACAATGATATGGACACATGAAAAGAATGGCACAGGAAATTGAATGGATCCCACCAGGAAGAAGGAAAAGAGGAAGACTACCTGGATAGAAGAAATTCAGACTACATTGAGGAAACGAGAAATTGAAGATCTTTGGATGGACAAGCACCAGTGGAAGATGAGAATTCAATCACTTCTTTGATCTTTGGTTCCGCAAAATGTGTAAATATTGTACAACCGTAATAATAATAATAAATAGTTTAATAGTTCCTTGTTTTGGTTACATCTATAGTAGTCAAGTAGTTGCTAATAGATGTAGTAATAGTCAAGTAATACTCTCCTGTAGTTGCTAACACATCTGGCTGAAGGAGAATTCCAATAATTGTCTGTAACCTTAAGTTCTAGACAAACTAAAATAAAGCATGGATTGACTTATATTTCTCTTGGATTTTGTTATCCATGATGTCTTCATTATGAACATCTGATAAAAAGCTCATATTGAGGGAAAACTGGTTCAGGCAGTGAGGTAAAAATTTCTTTTAAATTTTTATCTGACATAGTTATGTTCCATGTCATAAAACTATGTTTTAGTTGGTTATATTTCTCAGTAGAATATTTGTGTTTCAATTTACACATTCTGTAACTTTTCTTCGTACTTTCCTAATTACTCATCCTTTTTAAAGGCAGAGATTTGTTGCTGCAGCCACATATTTGTGACCCCTGCAGTCTTCCTCTTCATCTGCATATAAGAACCACATCCCACCTCACTGATCACACTTCCTAAGTACGACAAACTAGGCCATCCCTGCAACCTCTTCCCCAAGAATCCCTGACATACCTTGTCTTCAACAAGAATGTTATGCAGAAAGGTGTTATACCTTATGCCCCTCCTCCAAAAAAAAATTCCTGCTCACTCCTAATATCTACAGTTCTTAGCCAGTGGTGTATCTATAATTTGGCCTTGGGGGGGGGGGTCCTGTCAAGTCGGTTTTTTACAAAAGAAAAAACAAGTAAAGACTAATCAACATTACTATGTTTAAAGTGGTTGAGAAACGTGTGATACGTTTCTGGGGGGGAGGGGGAATGGTCCTGTTCATCAATAAATACACGTATGCGCTTAGCAAAGCCCTTTTCTCTTTAATTCCACTCAACACTACTTCATTATGCCTTCTCTCTGACAAACTTTTGCTTTGGTGAGTCATATTGTCTCTACAGCATGAGAAATTATTATTTTTTTTTAATTTCTTATTTTTTAATTGTTCTGTAATATATATAGTGGTTTAACATTTAACTTATATAAACTGAAACTCAAGGAAATTATGAGATGGGGAGGGATGGAGGAAGTAAATAAGGGAACTGGATTAGCTGAGAACCCAAAGCCATATAGGGAACTGGGAAATGAGAAGGAAAAGAAGAAGATAAACTGAAATTTACTTTTAAGTTCAAACATGGCGATACAAAATTATAAACATGTGTACAGTAGTCTGGTTACTGTGAAATTGGTGGTGTTGTACACTTAGACACGAGCAGGGCCGGCCCCAGTGCTTCTGCCGCCCTGTGCAGTATTTATGAGTGCCGCCCCCTTCCTATTCATTACACATCATACAGGAAGGAAAAAAGTTTACTATGTAACCTTACTTGTATATTAAAATAAACATCGACTTTGCTCCGTAACACTGGATCTTCAATGAATTTGTCTTTCCCTTCGTAATCAAATCGTCTTTAATCTTTCTCCTTCGTACTTGTGGTGAGCCTCTGATTATTGGGGTTTCAGTGTCCAATTTAGTGCCTAGTTCCTTAGCGTCAACTTAGCTTTGAAATTTTAAGTCACTTCTGACAGACATGAAATAAAAGCTTGTATTTTCAAGTAAACTGACAGCTTTTGTTACATCCACGTCAATTCTTTGCAGTGTTTTAATATGGAGTAATATGTCGTACGTACCATATTACTATGGAACACGAGTAATATGTCGTACGTACCATATTACTATGGAACACAGAAATGCGAAGTCAAGTACATGACTCGCCAGACTGCCAGCCTCGTGAGCCACCATTTTATCTGTTTTCGTTTTTATTGATATCAACAAGCCCATCGTAGATTTCTTCTATCTCATACCTAAGTGGAGTGACAGCATCTATTCTACTTTCCTACCTAGTTTCACATAAAGGTTTCAGCGTAAGGTTAGAAATGTAATTTTTTAGTACAGCCCCACGGCGAGTTGATGCAGAGAAGAAGTTATATATGTTTTCCACCAAACTTAACATCCCAGAATCTGCCCTCCTTTAAAATTTGCCGCCCTGGCCGGTGGCACGGTTCGCCCCTGCCTGGAGCCAGACCTGGACACGGGTAGAAAAACAAAGTCTAATGTTTGAATTGACAGCCAGAAAAGAGTCAAAACAGATTGGTACTTACTGTTGGTGCTTGATTGCTAATAAAATAGACAACATGGAGGAGCAAATTCAAAGCAATATTTAAACATTATTTAACAGAAGAAATCTTAAAAATAACAAAGGAAGACTCCCTAGATGACATAACAAAAAACAGTGAAAGTAATGACTCCATAAAGTAAGTAATAATGTTAGGTGTGTGTGTGTGTGTGTGTTGTAGGGGAGACAATGATTTGGCACAGTTCCTTTCCTTGATGTACTAATTATTAGAGCAACTTAGATATGTCGGTACTAGGCAAGATATATTCTCAATTCCTGGACACTGATAAAATAGCCCACAAACTTCAAAAAGCAGGATACAGAATCGCATACAAAACTACAAACAAAACAGAATACACACAAAGAACAAAACAAATTTGGTTTACCTGGTGCATACAAACTAAAATGCTCAGGATGTAACAAATTCTACACATAGCTTCAAACAGAGACACAGCGAATACACAAAGGTACTACACTCCACCACCAAATCCACCTTTGCAAACCACACAAATGCATTTGCGTATAAACAGCAACATGGAAATTCTACACGTTCACACAAAAGGCCGAAAGCTAGACACTTTTGAACAACTAGAAATATACAAACACACAAAAACACATAAAAACAACATCCTAAATGAACAGACAATTTAAATCACACATACTCTTTGAAAATATCATACCACACACATAAAACATTGATCTTTCGAACTATGGTACCGTCACCAAGAAAAAGATAGACACCGCTCCTAGCATAGCCTCTGATGAAGCTTGTAATAAGCAAAAACTAGTTCAGGCTCCAAGGTAAAAGTTTTGCATTTTTAACAATAAAAAAAATTTGTGATCCGAGTCAGTAGTTATATATTTTATAAATATATTCTCACTTAAATGAGACATGTTTCAGGCATTTTGATTCACCTGTTGAAGTAACTGTGTTACAACAATAATAACAGGGCTGAATAGTATGTGTTGTGAACAGACACAGTATATATTTTAGTTTTATAAGTGTTTCCAGTATTTAGTGTTTAAAAATATCAGTTGTGTTTCAAAATTACTGGTATATGTTTCATTTTTCAGGCATTAACTGGTTTTGTTTAATTTTTGTATAAATGTAGGTTCCCTAAATATTCATATTCTTCTACAATGACATCACAGTTCGGAGTCGAATCTTAGCCTCCATAATCATCCGCCTCCATTTTTCCCTGTCCTTGGCGATCGATAGATATTCATATTAGTGCTTTAGTATAATAAATGTTTTATATAAGTGTTGGGTTATTAACACCTGGGGGACTCGAGTTCTGTATTTATGATGTTAGCTGCTAAATTAGATTTGTAGATATTTTGTTTTTATAAGCCGTTATCTTTTCCAAATATTCTGTTCTTAGTTGCAAAAAATTATATAAACAACTGTAACTATATAAAGAAGTAATGGTGATTACACTGGGACATGCAGCGAATGTTTACAGCCAGAGAAATGATACATGAGCTACTCGGGCAAGATTGTAACAACTAAAAATCTGCTTTATCAGTTTTTCTGATACACTCTGATACAAGTTGGACTGAAGAATGAAGTCACAAAGATAAGTAAAAATACATTACAAATCGTATGCAAAAGTTTGAAAACTCGCTTTATTAACTAAAGAGGTCTTTCCATTTATATTTGTTCACTTGCGCACAGAATGAAGCAGTACTAACAATAAAAGAATAGTCTTATAACAGTATTTATAAATGTGTGCAGGAAGGTTCTATGGTTACTATAACAGTAATTCCTTAGCTTCTTAATATTTTATGACTTTCGCAACTTTTTCACTGCAAGCATTGCAAATACATACAGTAAACTTGATGTAAAATAGAAAATTTGTAAAACAAGCAGAATTCATTCTTTCGCAGTTCAGTGTAAATAAACAGGAAACTCATTATTGTCTTAAACAAACAGGAAAAGTTTAGCATAAAGTAAAAAAATGAAAACCACTCAAGGACAGATTATGAGCAAAACTTCCTTTCTTTATTAAGTGACAGCTTTTTATTTTATATGCTGCACCTACATTAATATTGAAACTATCTTGTATAGGCATAATAACTTATTGTTTCTTACAGAGATTCCAATGCATCTTGTAAATCAAGTAATTTTTTACGTACAGTTGACAACGGATACACATTTTAATGCCCAAAACATATCTCAAATTACATACACCGTGACTTGTACACCTAAATACATTTGTATCATAACAAGAAAAGAAATTGAATTAAATTGCAATAAATATATGTACATGTATACATAATAATACATTACTGACAAACATAAAATTTGTTAAAGTTACGCTAAATCTGTATCATTATCATGGAGATAATTTTTTTAAATTTTATACTGAAAATCAAAAAAGGATATTATTTGTGTTCCGAGTCAGTAGTGAAATAATTATATTAAAAAAAAAGAATTTTAAAATTTATAATATTACAGATTCATTATTAGTTGACAAGTAATTGCGTTACTAAAATTTATAAATTTCATTATAGTTAAAGATATAATATGCAAAAAATCTTGTTGTATTTAGTTAATTAGGACCAAATAATTTAGTTTTCTAATTTAATGCTTTACATAGATAAAAATTAAAACAAATAATGTAGAAGAATACAGTCATTTAAACTGACAGTGTTTCCTATTTTATTCACACACACACACACACACACACACACACACACACACACACACACACACACACACACACACACACACACACACACACACACACACACACACACACACACACACACACACACACACACACACACACACACACACACACACACACACACACACACACACACACACACACATACACACACACACACACACACACACACACACACACACACACACACACACACACACACACACACAGCTACAAATTCCTAGCAGAATTAGTACTCCTTATTTAAGCTCTCCTGATGCATTTAATTATTACATCACATTACTACATCACAGATATATAAAGCACCTTCAGTTATGTATATGGTTTTCATGTATATAAAATTATAATTCCCATGTTCCCAAGCGCTAAATTCAGGCCCGGATTTAGGTGTCCTGCCGCCCCTAGGCACTATTGTTAGCGCCCCCCAACAAGTAACTTCTATATATTCTATTCTTCTTGACTGCTGAAAAAAAGTAGCTGAAAATAGTCATTTCAACTATCTCTATTGCAAATATCTCATTTGATCTTAAATCTAAAAGGGAAATGTGCTCCCTTGCTCTGTTCCACGGTTGTATATACAGGTCTGGACATTTCGTTGGAGGTGGTTATATATTTTTGTCCGTGAATTTACCGACTAAAATAGTGCACCAGTACTATGTACTATGTAAATAGTACAGTACAGTAAAATGTGTAGGGTACTGTGCATTGCACAATTAGTTAAGATAATTAATATAATTTAAATAAATAATCCATATTGTTAGTAATAATAATAATTCAGCTTTCAATCTGAACTGTAAAGTGAACAACAAATTTGCTTGCTTGGACAGGTTGGTCACGCCACGCAGCTGCATCTGTGTGTACATGTGTATCTTACGTGTGTGTGTGTGAGAGAGGCCAGTTGATTCCTGTTAAGCGCCACCCCTAAATAAACGCTATTAATTATATGAATTATTTAAATGGTGATAAGTGTATATGAAATATCACAAAACCAAATACGCCAGTGTGTATAATATAAAGACGCACATGTGTATGAAAGATGGTGCAAATAATAAAAAGTGCGAATACAGTAAGAATAAATATAAATAAAACCCATAATAACTGAGATAACGAGAAATGGTTTAAACACAGTTGTACACATAAGAATTACCGACCAGATGAATATCGGGTAATTTGCAAAAGACTTTACATGTTGCGAAGACAAGTGAAAAAAGTGTGAATAATCGTGTTTGTAAAAGGATGCCACGACAAACCAATTCCTGCAGAGAATTGTCAAAACATGAATTTTGCGCCCTAGACTATTAATACACGAGGCACACCAGCCTTGCTCTCTTTCTCATTCAACACGGAGGCAGCCAGAGGCTATGCTCAGCAACTTCAACTCTTTCTTGTCAACCACAGAGGCAGCCTGCCCAACAACAACAACAACTCTTTTTAGACTACAGTGGCAGCAGGAGGCGATGCTTGACAACATCATCACTTTCAGGACACCACCGTTGCAGCCAGAGACGATTACGGAGGACAAGGGAGCAGCACACTACATGGCATACATTCAAGACGTAGAGGACGAGTCATCGGACTTCCGAGAGGATCCGGAGGACGAGGAAAGGATCCAGGACTTCACGACTATGCAGGATTCACCAACAAAGGACTCAGGACCAGGAAAGGGTACGCTGAGGAACTGCTACAATTAAGGTGAAAGAAAGCCATGTATTCCTCATAACAAAAGACTTAATCAAAGACAGATAACATTGTCAAAAGAAAGACAATAATTTCTAAAAGTATAATTTATAACTTGTAAATGTAAAAGTCTTGTATAGTAATTATACCATAATTTTTGAATTTAATACTTTATTGAAAATATTTAAATTTAAATTGTATAGTAATTATGAAATCATAATTTTTGAATTAATAATTTATTGAAAATATTTAAATTTAAATTATATAGTAATTATGAAAGCATAATTTTTGAATTGATAATTTATGGAAAATATTTAAATTTAAATTGTTGAATTATGAAAGCATAATTCTTAATTTATTGAAAATATTTAAATGTAATTTAGAAAGAATAGAAACTTACTAAAGTAATTAATATAAATGACAAATCCATATGCAATAACAATAAGATTTATTTTTTTTTAAAGAAAGATTTCAGAATATAATAAATTACTCATAATATACTGAGCAAGTAGAGAGCATATTATTAATAATCAAATGTATTTTTATAAGAGTATTTTATGTTTGTATGGAATATGCGATATTACGTTTTTGTAATCAATATGTATGGGTACTACGAGTACCCATACACATGTGATAATAATGAAGTTTTAATTCGAAATTTATTTTGAAATTTAATTAATAAATGTTTTAATTATTTTAAACAATTTTACGTTGTTGTTATTATTATGATTACACCCATTGAAAATGTGTAACGTTAAAAAAATTTGTGCTACTCAACAGGGTGCATCAACAATATATACAACAGAAACAAATAACGTTATTAAATATTTGGCTCCCAAGAATGTGGGGCTCACAAATATTTAACGTTATAATAGTTTGTTTCGATATCGCTTGGGGCGCCTCGATCTAGAAGTAATTTCCTACTGCGCATGATCATATATTCAAAGCGCAATAGAGAATTTTGTTTAAATGAAGCGAAGAACTTGATAGATTTAATTTAGTAATATAAAACTAAATTAAATGTATCAAGTTCTTCCCTTCATTTAAACAACATTCTCTATTATGCTTTGAATATATGATCATGTGCAGTAGGGGTTGACTTCTAGATCGAGGCGTCCCAAGCAATATCGAAACAAATTATTTTAGTCGGCAAAAAAGCGGACAAGAATTTCAACGGAGTGTCCAGACCTGTATATATGACCGTGCCCCGCTCCGACCACCGCTATTGATAGGCCCAGTCTCAATACCGTGTTATTCAATGATGTAATTAAAGGTCATTTCAAAACCATTTTCTTCAATTTGGCCATAATATAAGTGCCAATTTGGCCATAATTACAAATACTGTAATTAAAAAACCAAAAACATGAAATTTTAACAAATAATTTTTCACCTCGTGCCACCACCCTGAGCCTGCCGCCCCTAGGCACGTGCCTAATGTGCCTAGTGGGAAATCTGGGCCTGGATACATTTTAAAATAATACTACATAAACATACTGTCATAGAAGTGTAGGCTACAATGTTATTTTCAAGTAAAAATTCCTTTGTATTCAAGCCAGACAAGAGTGCTGTTAGGCAATAGTTATCACAGCATATACTATACATCATTCTGCCCAATATGACACAACTACTTGTTTATGCATTACAATTAAGTTAGTATGTATCGGATGGATCCAGTTCACACTAAGTGATCCATGTTGGACTCTTGTTAGTGGTCAACTTATTATCAAATGTGTTTTTCTTTGGACCAAGAACTATGGCGAAGGAGACTGGGAACTTCTTATTATTTCTAAGTAATATGATAGAAATAACATTAATATATTATGATTTAATTGTACCCATTATATATAAATGTATCAATATAATACATATTTACTGCAAGAAACGTATACAAATAAAAGGCTATGCACACACACACACACACACAAAATATATGTTTATACACACATGCGCGCGCGCGCGTGCGTGTGTGTGTGTGTGTGTGTGTGTGTGTGGCTTTTTATAAACGTTTGGAGGAAACAGTAACAAAATAATTCAAATGTCGTACCTAAATTGAATGGGTGAGTTTAAATGAAAATTAAGATTAAAATAGATAACCTTGTGCTAAAAAAAACTGTAAAAACATAAAAGAGATATCTTATTTCTTCTGAATAACTAATTACCAGAGTTACTAATTCTGTTAACAGTATTAGGCAAATTGCATAGGAATCCGTGGTGTTGAGGAATAATTTTGCAATATTTGTAATATAATTTGGTCTTTCTCTACCAATTTCACTTAGACAACAGATACAGTATTCACATTTCAGGTGAATAACGTGTACCAAGAATGTAGTTTTCCAACTGTCTACCCACTGTGTAGAATGTTTGGTGGAATCTACAGTAAAATTAAAATTAAAAATTTACAATTAATACTGTTATATTAATACTGTAATTTATATTAAAAATATGTATCTTCACAGACTCACAGGCTGCACTATTATTACTAACAGTAATACAAACCATCACCATACTACTTTAGAACAGTCCATATATTCCACATAATCAAAAAACTGGAAAGAACAAAATTGAGTTAACTTTAAAACGGATTCCCGGCCACGTAAATATTACTGGTAACGGAAAAGCAGATGAGATAGCTAAGGATGCAACTATGCTGTCCCCAATAGAGAAAAGTGTAACATCACTACTGGCTGCCACTTCGGATTTCAACAGAAGACTCACAGAGACATGGAAGGATGCATTTTTGAATTCCACCAAAGGTTCAACAGACAAACAGCACGTCAGTACACAAGATATCTCCATATATAGGAAACATCCCTAGAAGTGTTCAAACTTTCAGCTCCAGAGGAAGACTTGACCATATCGTAACCGAGTCATACTTGTACAAATTCAACTTGACCCAAACTGCTACCTGTCTGTCTACTATGTCATCAGGATGAGGAGACCTTACAGCATATATTAGTGGATTGCCAGACAGACATCCCAGGAGTGCCAAGACTGAAAACAAATGTGGATGGAATATTGAATGACAACTCATACTGGACAGTGGCGAAGAACATCTACAGGAGACATCACGTCATCAGAGAACAATCTTGAAACACATAATAATAATAATAATAATATACTAAAATATATTAATATTGTAATATTAACATTAGTAAAATTAATAGAAATTTAAAAATACACGTTGACAACTGTAACAATGTAACGACCCATAATTAACAGAGCGGTTTATCACTCAACCATGTCAATATAGTAGCTTGAGTTTTAATCTACTGAAAACCAATCGACACAGTTACAATATTATAAAGTAATTTTCTGTTTACTGTCCAGTGGTCTGTTAACAGTATGCAAACAGTGCAGCAGAAATAAGCCAGTTTCAATGTCAACACCTCGCTCAGGGTCAAAGTGTTGAGTTGATTTTATTGAATCTCTTATCATTGGTAGTATATCTAACCAGATTACATCAGTAATATAGCTAACAAGATTTTAGTTAGCTGCATAAAATCAAAGATACACAAGGAATTAATTAACTGCTATAAAATCAATTACAAGTCATTATTAGTTTAGTAAACCACTGTGACAGGTGTCAGATGTTTAGTATAGTATTACGTAAGGTGGTAATACCACCTTACGTAGGTGGGGAACCACCTTACGTAATAATACTATACTAAACATCCGACACCTGTCACAATGGTTTACTAAACTAATAATGACTTGTAACTGATTTTATAGCAGTTAATTAATTCCTTTTTGATGATAGCCGATTAACCGACTGCTGATAAAGGCATGATAAAGGTATAGGTGACATATTTTGTGGATATTTTATTTTTTAAACTACACAACAGGACTACAGAATTTTAATAAACAACAGAGTTAACAGTAAGGTGTACTATTTTGTAAAGAAAATGTGACTAAGATTTCTCACTGTCAAAAATAAATTGAAATGTAAGTTACGCCTTAAAAACATTAAATTACAAATAAGAAGTTACAGGTTATTAGAAGCAAAATGTTAATGATATTTATTTTATTTTATTTTAATTTAATGTGTTATGTACTGTCTAGTTCCAATTTCATATCGAGGTTGCCCTTCCCCACCACGAGGCCATTTGTAAGCCAAGTAGGGTGAAAAAGGTGTACTAGCAGACTGCTTACATTAGAGTGAACCGTCTCAGCTACAAGATAATGTTTGTTTTGATTGTTCACCATCTTTTTTCACAGCACTAAACTTTATAGAATATTGAAACTTTCAACTTGTGAAACTTACTTGTCTTTTCTTCTCGTACGCGTTTCGGCACACCACGCTGAAACGCGTACGAGAAGAAAAGACAAGTAAGTTTCACAAGTTGAAAGTTTCAATATTCTATAAAGATAATGTTTGCAGCTTACAGCGCATAATGCCCCCACTACGCCTACTGTAGGCGTTCCCCCCCCCCCGCACTCAGCAATGCTTCTCCCATCTTACACCCTGCTCGATCGTCAAATCACGGCCAGACAGTACTTCAGTAAGTGGCTGTAAGTCCCATCAATAGCTCACTAAACCTCATAATTTACTAACTCCTGGATATGGTATGGCTGACTCATCTCACACACTACATGTGCCACATGAAATGCATAGAAAAAGTTCTCTGGATGAACCATTTTAAATTAGTGACATAACTTGGGAAGTTGAGTATAGTTTCTCCATTTTTTACACACACACACACACACACTCATGGGTTATAGAGTTTAGCTGCTATATTCATTATGGGCATACATCATAAGATATTAATTAATTCTTTTACAAAAGAGAAGACAAATTGCTTATAGTGAACAATAAAATGTAAATTAGTTGATGTGACAGTATCAATCCTGATACTTTTTTATCACACCTCGTATACTGTAAGCCAAGCAATGAAATGACTTGGCAGTTGACCAATATAACAAAGCACATTGCACTGACTAACAATTTTTGAAGTAGCCAACACATAATTTCTGTTGATTTTATTATTCAGTAAACTTAAATCTGATTTGTAGTTAATGATATAATTAGGCCTATATTTTATAACACCAAAAATTGTTGAGTAATTCATTATAGTTAACTACAAAATTGTAAAACTTAGTAAACAACAGTAGCAGTTATTCAAGGAGATCTAGGTAATCTCAGATGGACCAGAAATTTGGCCCCCCAAAAAAAACAGTGGTTGTCACTTTTAATTTCACCTTTCATGACGTCTTTATTTCAAACTCAAATTAAAAATTTTAGTATGTATTTTACTATCACAGACAAATATTCTGGAACCAGCAAAGATTAGTAAGCATGATCCACCTCATTTGAGACGTTAATCTTCCAGCAATGCGAATTGTTAGCAGGGTGCATACATTAAGCAATGCTGACAACTTCTCTATGCTTTCAATTTAAATGAAGGGGGAGGGCTAAAATTCATCTTTCTCTTCACAGAATCTGTCTTGATTGACAGATATCCAATGTTTTGACAGGATGTTTTACACAATTATAATAATAAAAATATTTTAGCAACTAAAAAATAATATAATTCTATTTTTTATATATATGTATATAAATAAGTGTCCCATCAATGCTTACTTATTAACTGGACGTATTTCTTGTGGCATTATCATATAACAGTATTACCTTTTACCATATACAATTTTGGATTTTTGTTTTTAAAATTGGTGAACTTTTGGGTTATTTTATGTTTTAAATTCTTGTGTAATAATAAGAAACCGTAGGTGACTATTATATACATGACTGGCCTTTTATATTTAATATACAGTTTACTTTTAACTTTATTTCTTTATCAGTTACTGAAATATTTTTGGGGCAGAAGATCATGACTGTTTAGAATTAAACTGCTTGGGTCCACCCTCTGTGATTGGTAAACAATCAGTTATTCTCGCCATCCTATAATACATCTGTCCTTGCAATGAACTGTTCTTTGCATTCTTTAAGAATGCACTAGAACAGTACATATCTAGTTATTATATCTAAATACCTATTATTAATTTCGGGTCAAAACGCCCTACGACGCTGTCGAATGGCTAACCTCCATTGTTGTCTGTTGTTGCAGTTTTCATCATTTAGTCCTCTATCGCTCATTAATCTTCTTATGCCTTTTATCCACGTTTTCTTGGGTCTTCCTTTCTTTCTGTGGTCTCTAGGTATCCATCTCATTGTTTTCTTTGGTAGTTATTTTACACGTCGACTATGACGACGACTATATCTAAATACCTACACATACTAAATATATCTCTTATAAAGTCTCATTCATAAAGTCTTTATAAAGTGTTAGTAAAAACTGAATGTAACTATATTATCTAAATGTAACATAACATAACATGTCTTTACAAACTAGGATCCACTGCAAAAGCAACAAATAGATTTAACAACCTGCTAATAAAACAGTACTCCTATTTTATTTAATGTTAGAATAAATTACAACAATGAATGAATAAGTTACCACAACATGAATCTACCAGCCACAGACCCTACAATGAAAATATTCACATGTATTAGGGCTTGGAAAGTGGAATCTTGCACATCTGATGTACTAAGCAGAAAACAGGTGATTATATGTTATGGTTACAAAAACCATATGAAGAATAATGGTTCTTGGTTTACCCAATGTTTTACTTTTGTGTTTACCAAAAATGTTTTATAATGAGGCATTGACACATCATAAAGAGGTTGAACTACTGAAGATGCCTAGTGATTAAAAAAAATAAAACGTGTATTATGCCAAAAATAGTTTTGGTAATAAACACAAAGAAAGTTTACAAGTGAGAACACAAAACCTAATTTTAAATGTGGATTGAAAACCAGTGTTTAGATTTGTACAAATAAAATTTTGTAAGAAGCTCAACAAAAACATATATTACATATCCTCACCAACTTTCAAAACATTAAATAAACATGCTATTGAATAACTTTGTGGCATGTGATGGTAATAATCCTTAAGAAACTTAAAAGTCACTTAAATTTTATTTTTCTTCATGAAAATGAATAAGAACTAAGAAACATTATAAGTATTTAAGCTACCAAGATCAAAAAACAGCCATGTATGTAGTATGACAGACATTTTTATGGAATAAACACACATCTTTAATACAATTTAAAGAATCTGCAATATTAACAAGAAACTGTTATATAAAATTTTCAAGATACAAAATTGTATTTAAAAAGCAGAATAAACAAAAAATACTGGAATCAGTGCTTGTTTTCTGGACAAGAGGACTCTACAAGGTAAGTCAGTCTTTCTTTGTACTTTAATTGCATTCAATAATTTATATTTCCTGTAAAAGAGCACTATTCTACATCAGCTACTTTAAATACTTGATTTTTATATGATGAGGATGACCATGGTGATGATGATGAAGATGGTAGCGATGATGGTGGTGGTGAATGACTGTTTTATAGCGAAAACTTAGGTGCTGACACACAACTTACCACTTTCATGATGGGTGTGAAAAGAAAATGACAAACCTACAAAATCTTTAAAGATTCTCTCCAAATAAATAACTGTTTTAGCTGATGTAATATAATACTTTTTATCAACCTAGTGCAAGTTTTATAAGGGAAAAGGTCAGTTATATTTATTTTAATAGGTTTCAAGCAATTCTGACTTTAGCTCATTAACTGTAATTTAATCTATAACAAGAAAAGTCATACAGTAAAAAAGTTTTGATAGGTTTAAGTACAAAATTCATCATTAAGAATATCACATACACAAAATCACAAACACACATTAAAAGTGATAATTTCTCCTTTCTTTTTTTTTATACAGAAAGTAGAAGGCATTGCAAAATTTACTCTTACATTTCAAAAATGCAATAAAATTTCATAGCAGAAAGGATGTAATACCAATATTTAAGGAAAATAGTTAATGCAAAATTCAATTCCCTTATTCAGGTGGAATTTCATCCTGCATTCGTGTGAGTACAATATTTCGGTCTGTCTGTGTTGGCGGTTCTGCACGAGTGCCAGACGTCAGACGGTCTCTCAGTTGTAAGCATTTTAAATCAGTCATCAAAGCATGATTTTTGTTGTTCAGCTCTCTGTCAACAACCATCAGCTGATCTTCCAGTGCATTGAACGTAGCCCTACAAAACACATTTAAAAGTTCAGCTCGATATTGGTATCCTTGACAACAAAATAATTGTTTAAATATAACTATAATATAATGTATTGTGCATCTCAGGTCTTGAATAAAACTTCTTGAATTAGTAGTGTCCGTCAACCAATTATTGGTGAAAGGTTTAGTGAGGATCAACCAATAAATATAGAAACAATTTTTAAATCATTTGTGTGGACATTTCAAAAATATTTATTGCCATTATCAGGACTTTACTGTGTATAGACAATCAGGAAATAATAAAACACATAATAAATAATACCTTAATTAAGATTTCGTCAGTAAATAATTCCACTTTCGTCAGGATGCCTGTCACAATTCCCCACTGTGTTTCATAAGCTAGGTCAATAACAAACAAACGTTCTGCCAAAGTTGAACCCTTACTCACACGATAACTTGAGATGAAACATAACCCAAGAAGTTATAGCTGTGATGTGTCTGCTTCTCTCACAATGTGTACAAATGTGGAAATTGCATCAACCAAAATCATTAGAACAGTGATAACTTTTCCAGTAACCGTACTTGCACTAATTTTTAATATTTTGATTATTCTATAGTTGGTATTAAAACTGATTATCACATACAGGTTTAGTAAAATAATACAAATCATGTTAATTTATTGATTTTATTATAAAACTGTTTGTTTTTTGTTTTAATCGTTTTTCCTGTCATATATATATATATATATAATTTTTTTTTCTCTGTATGGAGAGTTTCTAGCAATATTATAGGTTAAACCTGAACCTACAGCAGCAAAAGTTGGTGTTGTTAGGTTAACAGGCAAAACTGAAAGGACTGAGGAAAACCAACAAACATTTAAAATAACCTTCTCCTCAGGCTTTCACGGCCGGTGTCAGTTGTAAGATTAAAGATATCTGGGCTGTTTGGCGTGGTCCATGGTTTATTTCAAAACCAAACGTTTCCGCAGCTCCAATGGCTGCCATCATCAGTGGAATAATAAAAATCCTGAATGCAGGGTGTTCACGTCAGGGCCACAGT
This sequence comes from Magicicada septendecula, assembly GCA_034769895.1. Taxonomy (NCBI): domain Eukaryota; kingdom Metazoa; phylum Arthropoda; class Insecta; order Hemiptera; family Cicadidae; genus Magicicada; species Magicicada septendecula. The sequence continues at coordinate 39,452,869 of CM068368.1, read as the reverse complement.
ACTGTGGTATAGGCTGAAGATGTCCTGCCATGCTACCTGTACTTATAAATTCAACCAAGTCCCACGTACAGGTAAAAACAACACCATCAGCCAATCCGAATAGTGCCCAGGTAGAAACTGCACCAACAGCCAATCACAATAAAGATGGTGTATGATTGGCTCGCACCACGCTATGCCATCAGGTACTCAACAATTGTTTTCCTTGGAGTACTGTGGTGAAGGCTAATGATTTCCCGCGAAACCACCTGTGCTAATTGTTTACTAATTTCAATGCCCGCACAGGTAAGAACTGCATCATCGGCCAATCGGAAACAAGAAGGTGTGTGAGAGGCTTGCATTGCGCCATGCCATAAAGTACTTAATGCAATGCTTTTGCCCCTCCAATTCATAGCGATCGCAGCATCCTTGTGAATCAAGACGGACTCCATATGAAGACGAGGGAAGTAATCACTCACCACCGACAAGAGTTTCGTCTCATCAAAGCGGATCCGATGGTCGGCATTGGCGAGCGCGTGCTCAGCTACAGCAGACTTCTCCGGCTGTCCCAATCTACAGTAACGGCTATGTTCACCCATGCATGTACGGACGCTGCGCTTCGTGGTTCCAATGTACACCTGGCTGCCTGAGCAGGGAACTCTGTACACACCGCACGATGACAGCGGGTCTCGGACGTCCTTCGCCGGCCTCAAGAACTGGTGGATCTTTCTTGTTGGCTTGAATATTGGCCTCACGCTGTGCCAACTGAGCAGCCCACCAATGCGGTCCGTCACCCCATGGATGTAGGGCAATGCCGCGAAACCGACAGTCTCCCGTGACACCACTTCCGGCCTGGCTGTTCTTCTCGGCCGGACCGCTCATCTCACCTCCCCGACGGAATATCCATTGGCCTGCAGCGCTAGTTCGAGGTGGCGCAGTTCCTCGTCAAGATACCGTGGCTCGCATATCCTCCTAGACTGGTCCACCAGGGTCTTCAACGTCGCCCTCTTCTGGCTGGGATGGTGGTTCGACTGTTTATAGAGATAGCGGTTAGTGTGCATCGGTTTTCTATAAACTTTATGTCCGAGGCTGCCATCGGTCCTTCTAAGGACCAAAACGTCCAGAAAAGCCAGCTGATTGTCGGTCTCCCTCTCAACGGTGAACTGTATCCGTGGGTGAACCTGATTGAGGTGTGCCAGGAACCTGCCAAGTTCTTCCTCTCCATGGCTCCAGATAACAAAGGTGTCATCTTTATTGTGATTGGCTATTGATCCAGTTTCTACCTAGGCACTATTCGGATTGGCTGATGGTGTCGTTTTTACCTGTACGTGGGACTTGGTTGAATTTATAAGTACAGGTAGCATGGCGGGACATCTTCAGCCTATACCACAGTACTGTGGTCCTGACGTGAACACCCTGCGTTCAGGATTTTTATTATTCCACTGATGATGGCAGCCATTGGAGCTGCGGAAACGTTTGATTTAAAATAACCCTTTATTTTTTAAATCACAAAAATACCCAACCTGAAGTATGGCAGGATAGCCCTTGCAGGTTACTATACATATCTTTCTTTTTGTGATAAAACTCGATTTTCGCTTTGAACAGTAAATTTTACATGTTTTTTGTCACCAATATCTGTCTGTGCTTTTCCCTGAGCCCATACTATATTTCCAGTGTTTTTAGAATGTTTACTATACCGGTACCATGTACCCATGTACATGGTTATAAGCCAATCCATAAAGATATATATTCTGCTCTTAATCACAAGACATTTTCAAAAAGAAACATGATGTTTTCATTCATGAGGTTATGTTAGTCGTGTAAATACAATTCCATACTAATAAAAGACACTCATTATGAATAAAATTTAGGGGGAGGTAGGTTCAGTATGTTTATGAATGCTTGAATGTTATAACCACGCTTAGTCCAGTTTGCTTTTAGTTGCATTTGTTTATATGCAAGCTGAGATAGTCACAAAATTTCAATCTGTTACAATCATTGTATTTAATTATTAAATGTTATATTTTGCCAACAATGAGTTTTGTTTTCTCTAAACAACAAATTGAAACACTCCTACCTAACCTCACACATTAACACACATATTTTTGAATTACATACACAACGAAGTCATTTACAATTGGTACACTTTTTCTTTTTCACTGCATGGTGTCTCAATACTATTGTGTATTCAAAACAAGGAAAATGCGGTTGAGGTACAGTTATTGGGAAAGTGCCAGAAAAACATATGACTGCTACAGCTCATATGTATACTCACTTGTTTTTAATATTTCCTCTACCGTATTATAAAGATATAAAACAAAGTGTTAAAAATCTACAATGTTTACTGAACGCTTACTTAGCATTATCCAGAGTCTCTCGAAGATCGCTCATTGTCTTCCGCAGTTGCACTACTTCATCAGTGAGACCCAACGTTGGTTCATCTCGACATAGTTCGGCTCCTGGTCGGTACAGTCTGTTTTCACATCTTGTTTCTGCAAGTTTCAGTGCATTTGTTTTATCTAGAAATGCTGCTTCAAGATTGCCAATTTCTTTCATTAATCGATCCATATCTGCTACCATCTACAAGTAAAAAGTTGTGAAAATAATTAATATATGTGAGATTAGTATACTTGCTTTTCTAAGCGTTGGTATAGCCAGGGTTGATGAAAGAAATTTTGCACCCAGGATAAAGCCTGATTTGGTAACACTGTCGTTAATATAATGTAATATAAAGCCTGACATTGTTGCAATATCAAAAAGCTGAAATATGTATTTTCGTAGAGTATGATAATTTCTATAGATACTATTATGGGTTTTCAGTGAAAGCAAATTTATTAAAAATAATTCAGTAAATATTTTTCTTAAGTGACATAAAGTAAAATATAAATATAGACATATATATTTATCCACCATTTTCTACATACATAACTCAATGTTTCTTGCAGCAATTATATAATATTGTAATAATAGTCATTTATTACATGGCTGTAACATGTGTAACCAACAAGACATAATATTTGTCAGTTTTATTTATATAGGCTTCTGCACTTCTTCTTCTTCTTCTTCTTCTTCAGTGGAACTGTTTATTGGAATATCAATATCAATTTCAGCCCTTTATGTCAGTGACTTCCAATTGGCAGCCCACAACACCTTTCTCTATACGGCATGCGAACTTACCTTAGAAAACCAATTTAATAATTACTCAATTTACTGCAATAAGTAAATCAATAATAAAATATTATTTTAACCAAAAGTGGTCTTGCAGTAGAAACCCTTGGAAAACTGTTTCATTGTTTCATTGATTCAGTAATAAACATACAGTAGATTTCACTTTCTTTACTGGAAAGAGTATTTGCAATAGACCTCTTTTATTTTCATGAAGACCCAGTCTATATCCTTTGATCCCTCAACTAGAGTAAATATACATGTTTATCCAATGATTTGTCCTTGGTTCGTACTCAGTTGCATCTCTCATTCAAAGTTACGTTTAACAGTTTCAAACTAGAATTGCCTCACTAAAGCTGGAAACACATTGCTATCACGTTATGTGAGCTCACGTAAGATCAGGACTTGCCTTAACCTGTAAAATCGTAGTGCAGAGACACATGTCATGTCACTTTATGTTACACAATCTTACATAAATTCATGTGAACACTCGTGAAGGCAAATAAAATTCTACTTAGTTGTGGAACATGGAGTGCAGCAGTTCTAGTAGTCCTTCAGATTTTGAAGAAGATTTGGCAAATGCTCATGTTATTCTTGTAATCAAAAAATAAATTAACAAAGGAGCTGGATACACGGTATAAACTTAGAAAGACAAAAAAAGGTGACCTTCAGAATCTAGTACAGAAAATATAAGAAGATCCAGCTAAATTTCAAATGTATTTCGGACAGAATAAGGAAGAATTTGACCTCTTGTCATATTTTTTTATCTCTATAATTTATATATTTAATATTGTAAAGCACTTCGTGTAATCTCACTTTTTCTATTAACAACTCCTCCTTTTTCACGTACTTGTCACCCACGCCTCACAAAAGTGTGGTAGAACAGAAAATGTGATTCACGTGAGGTGTGAAATGGCCGGCTTTGTCATGTGACATTACGTGATGTACATGGCGTGAAGACAGTATGTCTCCAAGCAATTTAACTAAAGGTGAAAACCTACTCTCACATTTTTTATTATCACGTGAATTCACATGAGCCACGTGACGTGATAGCAATGTGTTTGCAGCTTTACAAGCTGATCCCTTTCTGCAGACCGGGCAAAAAAAGGAGGTGAGTTTTGTAAGCTGCTACCAGATTAATGGTTTAAAATCTGAGAAATTTTGGACAGAAAATGATGTTGATAGTACATACAGAACTGACAGAGGAAGTACATACACGTCTGAAAGCATGCTCTCTTCAATGAAGTTAATCAAGAACTACAACATGAGTCACATCATAGACTCTTCTCTGATTCCCTACTGAGATTAGCAACGAACCAGCTCAATGTGGTTGTTCCTGCTTCAATGGCTGCGGCAGATCAACCTTAGGTTTCAGATTGAAGATTTTATGTTAATATACAATGTTTAGTATCTTTCATATGCCTTCATTATTATAGTGACAACAAAGATTGTACCATTAAAGGTATGTAGTAAGATACGTTCAATATGTAAATTACCTCTTTCCAATTATTCAGAATTAAATACAGCCTTTTTTACTTTTACATTGCTTGTTGAAAATTGATTGCTTATGATGTGGCCTGCAATGGGTTCTTGAGTTTGGGGTCCTCAGGCACTTTTAAGTTGGAAACCGCTGCTCTATATCTTCAACCATCCTCCAAATAGTTCAACATTCTCATCCTCTTTCCTTCCATTATCATTCTATGGACACAATTGTAAGACAATATGTACCCTATTCACTTCATCTTCCTCCACCTTAATATACAGAGTTACCTTACAGTCTTCATCCAAACACCTCAACCAGTGCATTAGTCAATCTGTCCATCCAATCAAAAAGAACCATAATAGCAAAAACACTAATGGTTGAAAATCAAATATTTGGCACAAAACACACTTCAATGAAGAAGCTTAACTAAGCTTCCTCTGTAGAATGGTGAGATTATGGATTGATATGTGGCCCATCATCAACTGTATGGCTCCAGGTCTGTTCTGATTAGCACTAATTACACCATCTATTTTCAGTTGCACTGATAAATCAGTAATTTTATTGACTTTTTCCAATTCTTTTTCCAATCATACAAACCAAATAATAATTTTATTGGAGACTAACTTCATAATTTTATTGTAAAATTCTTTCTGTTACTACTAATATACTCTTCTCTTACATACATCATATTCCACTGATTATTATAGTAGCTTCACTTCACTATAAACCATACAAGCCAAATGATAATTTTCTATGATTGTAACATTGCAATTTTATTGTACAATTCTTTCTCTTACTACTGATATACTTTTCTCTTATATACATTATATTCCATTGTTGTTTATACTAGCTTCACTATAGGACCACCCATGGTTAATTTAAATTTCTTTTTTTTTTAATTTTGTCATGTAGATTTTAATAATTCCCTTTAAGCAAAATGATAAGAGTGACACAAAATAATCTACTTTACATTAACAACTTTTTTAAAATTATTACCTAATAAAACCACTTTTCATTAAATATGATTCACAATTTGAAGTACTTTACACACTAAGAGCAAAAAAAAAAATAATAATAATAATAACTAGATCGCTTGAGCATAATCCTATCAACATGAGAGCACATAGTTAACATTCACAATATATAGTCTCCAGTTCACGATATGTCAGTTAGTTATCATACCTCAATATAATCCATCTCGCGACTTAGTAGTTTCCTTAATATGACATGTTTCAGAACAAATTCCCATCACCAGATGCCAAAAATCCTTATCCTGTCATGAGGACGTGTCGGTGAAATTAAACAGTCAATATATAAATTGCTGAATAAATATATGCAACACATAACGTACACGACACTATGAAACATTGCTGCAACAAGGGGGACCCACTAACTTCCTCCCATATATTATATAAGATGAGTTAAAAAAAAAATGAACATCATTATATCATTTAAAACTGTTAATAACTTGAAAAGTGTACTGAAACCCATAACTAATGAGGCAATGGAAAATTGCTCAGGTGTATACAGACTGCAATGGAATGATTGTGATACTGCATTGGACAAATGGGTAGAAAATATATGGATAGATTTTTTTTAAATCTACCAAAAAAATAAATTATTTCAATCAAGTGAAATTCTGCACTGAATGAAAATCATAAATACACGAGGTCTGTGGAGAATATGAAGCTTGGAGAATTATGGTTTGATATTGCCATTTTCAAAGTGTGTAACATAAATCATTCGAGAAAAGTCTATTCTTTTACTGTGTATAAGAAATCATCATTGACTAATAATAACAGCAGAATTGCCATCACCAAAAAAACAATTCTCCATGGCCTAGATACTTTCTGGACATAGCTTTGTATGAGCTGTTACTCTGAATAAAAGTCATTATCTTGAACTTTGTTTTGCTATACATTTCTTTTAATTAATCAAATTTCTAGATCCAATTTAAAAATATTTTAATAGTCTGTACTGTCTTGGATTTTGTTGTCCATGACATGTCCGTTGATTAACTAATTATAAGTATAACACTACTGACTCGGAACACTAAGTTTTTTATTGGTAAAAATGTAAAATTTTTACCTTATAGACTGAACCAGTTTTTGATTATTACAAATTCGTCTGACAAAGCTTGTAATAAGCAAAAACTGGTTCAGGCTATAAGGTAAAAACTTTACATTTTTACCAATAAAAAACTTAGTGGTGCGACTTACTAGTATTATACTTATAATTAGTCTGTACTGATTTCGTACAACTACATATGTTTTGTTTTTTCCCTTTATTAAATCCATATGAGTATAATCTATATACAAATAACTGTATGCATTAGTATCAAATATAAAATATATTTGAACATTAAAATAAATAATAATAAATATTTTATATTTTTTAAAACAAGAATACATTATTATTGGATTTCGTTGTCCATGACGTGTCCGTTACAAAACAAAACAAATTCGATCTACCCGGTGTATATAAACTAAATTGTTCAAATTGCAGTAAATTCTACATAGGCCAGACAGGACGTAGCTTCAAACAGAGATACATTGAACACACAAAAGCACTCCACACCACTACAGAATCTACCTTCGCAAACCACCTCATTGAAGCAAACCACACATATAAAAACATCGACAATAACATGAACATACTACACGTACACACAAAAGGCCGAAAACTAGACACTCTAGAACAATTAGAAATATACAAACACACAAAAACAAATAAAAACGACATCCTAAACGAACAGACACAATTCAAATCGCACGCATTATTCGAACACATCTCACCACACACACACAGCTTCAATCTTTCGAAACACTTTCTCGTCGCCAACAACAAGACGAGCAGCGCTACTAACGACAGCCTCTGATGAAGCCTTCTATAGGTGAAAGCCGGTTTAGGCTGTAAGGTAAAACTTTACGTTTTTACTTATAAAAAACTTTGTGTTCCGAGTCATCAATATTATAGTGACACTATTATTGTTTTTCAATGTAAAAACATTGTAAAAAACAATAAAAAAACTTTTCTCGTTTTAAAAATATAAAATATTATTTATTATTCATTTAAATAATAAGAATAATATGAGTAATTATGAATAAAATAATTAAATATTAAAATTCTGAAAAACGCTACAAAACTGTTTCACTAGACAAACAGATTCACATACTACAATGCTGAAGTGTCTTGCCACCAGTAAAGCTGTTAATCAATGCTTACAAATAAAAAGTAATTTAGATTCAACTATATAACTATGCCCATCTTCTTTACTGCATCATATGTTGTACTCATGAAAACCTTGAAGGCTGACAATACTGTAACTGTCTGATTCTTAGAAAAATCTGCAGTACTTCAATAATGAGTATGTTATAACAAATCAATGCTTAAAAAACAGAATTCATATTGAAAATACAATATATATTCTTACTTAACTATAACTCCAGGTAAACATAAACACATTTTGTCACATAGCATTGTCTTACATTCAATCGCTGCCAGTCCAATTCATTTTTAATACGCTGAGTTTCATATATTCTTTTGCGCAGTGCAAAATTCGTAGCATCATTCTGTGCTTTCAGGTTGTTGTACGCTCGTTCACGTGGCACATACATTGACTCACGTAACTTCTGCGATGCAGCCAACTCATTGTCAGCACACAGTCTCAGATATCGGCATTGTTCCAGCCATGCTTCATATGGAATCAACCTAAAGAAGAAAAAATTCATCTTTTGGTAATTACAAATAAAATACATAAATACAATGATATTAAAGCAACGGATCAAAGAAACTAATCTGAACAATAAAAGATAAAAAGGAAAAATTTCATAAAATCGATCTCAGAGGAGTCGATCAATCGACTTCAGAGGACATATAAAGATATGTCCACATCTACATATCTCTAAATACATTTTAATTAGTACTTACTCTTTTGGTACTCTCAGTGGATCCGGTTTGAAACTGGTGTTGGCACAATTTTTGTCTAGTCCAAGATTGTACTGGCAGATGTTTAAAGTATCGTTCTTATCACTCAAGTCTTGCTGCAGCTTGAAACGTATCTCTTCAAGTCGATTAAGCTGCTCTGAAGCTTTTAGACACTGGTCTGTTAACATTTTCTTTAGTGACTCTAAAGTTGACAGCTCCTTTAAAAAAAAGTAACAGTCATTACAGTTCTAAAGTCAAGCATCACGTACATGAATGTAAAACCAGATGACTTATTATACAGCAGATTGGTAGTCAGGAACCTTTACACACAGTTTTGCTGTCACATTAAAGTCAGTTGTGTTATTAGCAGTTGATATCTGCAAAACAGATTAAAACAATCAATAAATGATAAAAGGTTCAGCGAGGATCAATCAATAAATAGAGACACATTTTAACACCATTTGTGTTGATGTTTCGACAAAATTTATTGCCATCATCATGACCTGTGTATTGACAACAGAGAATTAATCAAACACATACACAGGCCAATTAAATAAGTGAATGTGTGTGTGTATGTGTGTGTGTGTGTGTGTGTGTGTGTTTGTGCGTCTATGCATATATATATATATATATATATATAATGCTTTTTATGGGTAAAAATGTAAAAAGTTTTACCTTATAGCCAGAACCGGTTTTCACTTTTAAAAAATGTGATATGTTCGAATAATGTGTGTGATTTGAATTGTGTCTGTTCGTTTAGGATGTCGTTTTTATGTGTTTTTGTGTGTTTGTATATTTCCAATTGTTCTAGAGTGTCTAGTTTTCGGCCTTTTGTGTGTATGTGTAGAATGTCCATGTTACTGTCGATGTTTTTGTATGTGTGGTTTGCTTCAATGAGGTGGTTTGCAAAGGTGGATTCTGGATAGTGCCTTTGTGTGTTCAATGTATCTTTGTTTGAAGCTACGTCCTGCCTGGCCTATGTACAATTTGTTGCAATCTGAGCAATTTAGTTTGTAAACACCAGGTAGATCGAATTTGTTTTGTGCTTTGTGTGTGTGTTTTGATAGTGTGTGTTCTGTTTTGTTAGTAGTTTTGTAAATGATTCTGTGTCCTGCATTTTTGAATTTGTGTGCTATTTTTTCAGTTTGTTTGTTGATGTATGTTAGTGTTATGAATTTGTTGTTTTCTATCTTTGTCTGTTGTTTCTTTTGTGTTTTGTGTACGAGTTTATTGACTATTGTTCTGTCATATCCGTTGGATTCTGCTAGATATTTTATCGTGTTTAGTTCATCTTTGTAGTCTTTTTCATCTAGGGGGATGTTGTTAAGTCTATGTATCATGGTTCTGAAGGCAGCTAGTTTGTGTTGTATTGGGTGATTTGAGGAGTTGTGTATTAGTGTGTCAGTTGTAGTCGGTTTTCTGTATATACTGAATTTGTGCGCACACAGCCCTTCCCACGCTTCTTTATGGGTCTGAGAATTGGACTTTAACGAAAGGCCAGGCCAGTCGCATCCAAGCAGCTGAAATGAGATTTCTCAGGCACATGGCAGGGAATTTCTCTTTATGATCATAGATGAAACACAGATATATTGCAGGAACTGAATATTATGAGTATACTTGATAGGGTTGCCCAGTATCAGCTGAATTGGTGGGAACATCTTTGCCGAATGGATGACTGCCGCATCCCCAAACAACTATGGAACTATAAGCTGAGGGGACAGAGAGGTGTGGGATGTCCGAGGAAGCACTGGAGTGACTAGCTCTAATCTTTGTCTGTTTGAGACCAAGACAAACCATCCTCAGTTTAATCCTTGAAGATGATGATGATGATGAAGTATAACAATGTATGAGAATAGTAAATATTTTTCTGATACAAAACACAATGTCTCACACTCATGAAACACATTCACTTGATTAATTCGTCTGTTTAAATGTTTGATTATTTCTCAATTGTCCGTAAACAAGTCTTGACGATGGCAATTAATATTGTCAAAACTCTACACAAATGGTGTGAAAATCATGTCTATACTTAATGACCAATCATTGCTAAACCTTGCATCATATATGGCAATAATAATAATAATAATAATAATGAATTTTTCAGTGAAGGGTTAGTGAGGATCGGTAAAAAATATAACACAATTTTTAAATGATTTGCGTCAATAAGTTTATTTATGACACAAATAAGTTAAAAATTGTGTTATATTTTTTACTGATCCTCACTAACCCTTCACTGAAAAATTCATTGATTGACGGTCACTATGAATTTGAGAATAATAATAATAATAATGTTTAGCAAAGGCACATGTAATGTTAAGTAATGACACAAATAATGTAAAAAATGTGTCTATTGACCCAATCCTTGAGAGGAGGAGGAGGAGGAGGAGAAGGAGGGGAGGAGGAGGAGGAGGAGGAGGAGGAGGAGGACGACGACGACGAGAAGGAGAAGAAGAAGAAGAAGAAGAAGAAGAAGAAGAAGAAGAAGAAGAAGAAGAAGAAGAAGAAGAAGATTGAAAACTCACGTGCTTCAGTTCTTGTTCAGCTTCATCTCTACACAGATCGGCCCCACCTCTTTGGTCCCTCATGCTCAAGCACTCATTGACTACAGTAAAATTTAAATTGAGAGATTCAATCTCTGCTTCAGTCACAGCTTTCTCAGTGGTCAGAGATTCAATTTCCTTTTCCACAGCTGTCAAGCAGTTGTTCATAATTTCATCCCACCGAGACACCTCTGTAATCCTTACCAGAAACAAATAAAATTAACACAGGATGAAGAGCATAATGTAATGTAGCATAATGCTATAAAGTTATTTAACAGTTTCAGCCCTAGCCATTTTAGCATTGGTACAATAAAATTGAAAGTTAAGGGCATATGCGCAGAAACCAATTTATGGATGGACGATTCCATATAGAAATTGTGAATGGCGGGAGGGTAACGGAGTATTAGCTGGTATGCAAGCAAAGGTGTTGCCAACTTTGCGTGTGATGTTTTAGTTACCCGTACATTGTTAGTTACTGTGTGACGTACTATCTCAGTTTTGCATTTGTTATTATTATTTTATTCTTCGATTTCGTTGTCCATGACGTGTCCATTACTTGACTAAATATAATTATTTCACTATTGACTCGGAACACAAAGGTTATTATTATTTTAAATTAATATGAAGAATGCGTTCCTTTATGTAATGATAAACTGTAGAGATAGTCGAGTGTAATTAAGGAGTGGAAGTGTACAGTTTGCGATACAATTGTTATTTCCTGGAATACTGATAAGCACATGATTTGTGCGTTTCAACCGATAAGTGTGTAACCAGTGTTCCCTTCGAGTAACAGGAATATTTGCTGCTAAATTAGATATCATTATACGTAGTAAACTATTTTACAAACAGAATACGACTTCATTAATTGCAAGTACACTCCAATAGAAAAGTAAATATCGGTATGGAGAACCATACATGACTTCCATATTCTAAGATTTATATTTAAAATCATTTTCGAAATGAAATATTACCATAGAAACTACTTCTTTCTACTTACTGCTTCAGCCTTAACCACAGTACTGTGGTCACTAATGTATACCACCTCACGTTATCGCACTCGATTTTCACTGATGATGGAAGTCGATGGCATTGCCGAAATGTCTGGTTTTGTAGAAAACATTGGACTACGGCCAAATATCCCGGGAAGAAATTTTAACAAAAACTACTTCTTTGTTGCCGATAACGTTGTACACATATATATCAGTGGCGAAGTTACATGGAGGCAATTGAGGCAATGCCTACCCTAAAAAATTCTGTAGAATAAAAATTATAAATACGTATGAACTACATAACGTAAAGATTATACATTATTACCGCGACTGTCAAATTTATTAGGCCGAAACGTGCTTTACTGAGCGACCGCTAGATGGTGACAGGTGAGACTCAGCATAGCTCGTTTAAAGCGAATGAGGCAACCTGAACTTGCCTCAGCGTTTTTTGTATACATCGTATGTAAGCAATGTGCCGGAGTGATAGGGAAGTGAAGGGAGGGGGGATTGTCCCGTGCTGTACACATAGAGCATTGAGGCATGCCTCACTTCTGTGGTCCAAACATTCAAGTTAAAGCACGCTGTGTTGTTTATAAGTGTGTTTATTTTATGCGGTTATTAAAAGTGTCCCTGTTATTCCGCTGAACTAACGGATGATCAAGATTGTTATTTGAATTATTTGTAACATTAAACATATATATAGAAACTAATCAAGTTTAAAAATTTGAAGTTCAATCAGTTGTATTATTGTGTATGACTAATACAAGGTTTGTTCAATAGAAACACGTATAGACCTGTAAATCATTTTTTATTAAACAATTTTAAAAGAAGTCTCCATTAACATTAAGACATGAGTTCCACTGTTGCACCAACCTGTAGATTCCCTGCTAGTAAAATTCTTACGGCTGTTTTAAACTCTACATCAGCGTCCGATTTGAACCACCATCCTTTTAGTGATTCCTTAAAAAAAAAATTTAAGATAAGATTTTTGCCTACCCATTCATTAACTACTAGCTTCGCCACTGCCCAGCAGTACACAATGATAGAACCCAACAACACTCAGATATGTTTATAAAACATTCTGATATTTAACAGCAACACATTCTGATATGTGTGAACAGTACATATCATTTGCTTGATTTGTATAGTAATACAATTACAATATTATTATTATTTGATTTACGTCGGAAACAATAAATGTATAATTCTTTTTTTAAAGCCAGCTGTGTAACTGTAGGCACACACACACACACACACACACACACACACACACACACACACATTCGTGGTGACACATTTACGAACAAACCTTAACAGTCGCGAGTTTTTGTTACTATTAGAATTGATATTCATAGGTTGGCTGCAGCGTCACTGATAACAACAATTATCTTCTCACATCTCACAGCGACTCCCTCCACATCACCTTTCCCCTCTGACCATAAGCGTTTCGCGCATTTCCATCCCCTTAACTTTCAATTTTGCTATATGTCCTAGCAGTCTGGCTGTTTTACACATTTTCCCTTTTTCTTTTTTAATAGTAAGATTTGTTAAATAAATTACATGTCTAATTAAAGATTGGACCTTCTATTTTTATAAAATGATACACCATTTATTTCTTCTATAGGTGAAATTAATTTTTAGTATCTAGATGAGAAGCATGTTTTTGAAAAATAAAAAAAGAAGTTTTACAAGGTATTTTCACATAATAAATGATTTTTTATTTGTAACAACTGTAATAAAAATTCCTTTTCTTACAACATTAAGGCACAGAATATAGTAAAAATCAGACTATTTGTAATAATCTGCTTTTGTATGGTACAAAATGAAACAGGGTAACACAAACCAACATTGGAAGTTTCACAATACTCAAGATAGTCACAGTGCAGAAAACTGATTTGTGCTACTATCTGTATCATTTGGCAACTACAAAGTCCAGTCTATAAGTGCAAACAACAGAAGCCCATAAATGTAACATACAAGTGTTGTTAAATATGTTTGAAGTGACAAACACACATTTAAAAAATTTAAGGGCTTCGGGTTTTTGAGCGAAATCATGTGCCCGTAAATTTTATGGGCATAGGGTCGAAAGTGTTAAAGTAATCTGTGAACTTAAGATGCTGACACGAGTGAAATAGAGATAAACAAATAGACACTTCGATCAGTATCAAGGATGGAATAGCTGTTGTATGAGGAATTAAATAAGAATTAAAATAAATATATTTAAAACTCTTATGGGGATGATTGTTAGCAAAAATCCTTGAGGAAACATAAAGGGACACCCAAATACAATTACATAAAGTTATGGTAATTCCAGTATTGCTTTATGGTTCGGGAACACAAGTGCTTTCACAATAAGAATCAAGATGTGCTTTCTTCAAAGTATGATGCATTCCTTCAGATTAAGGAACTAGGACGTAAGCGATAGATTGAGAACATGCTCAATTTTTGAGTTAACAGAAAAGGCAAAAATGAAGTAGGAGCATGTGGTGAGGATGGAGAGTGTAAGGTCTCGCTGAGCGAAGGTTTTGCTCATAGAACCCAAGATAGGAGAGTAATTAGTAGGCCCTAAAAATGGTGGGAATTGTGAATGGAGGAATCCTGTGGAATGTGGACAGGGTTATAGCTTATACCTTAATGGGAGGCAGAAGATGGAAAAAAGACTTAAGATATATAGTAAGACCCAGTAGTATAGACAGATGTTTCCATTGGGTGTTACTGACAAAGATTTTCATTATGAGGGTTATATAATTAACCATGACAAAAAATCCCACTGTAACCCGTATATACGAGGTGTGGCTAGAAAAAAACCAGATTGGTGTTTTAAAACTTTTTATTTATCATATTTTACAATTTTGATTTTATCACCTTCAATGTACTCCCCTTTTTGATCCCTACACCGTTCCATATGAATTTTCCACTGTTCAAAGCAGTGCTTCAGGTCATTTTCTGAAAGCCCTTTCATGACCTCCGCCGCCTTTGCTTTTACTGCATCTACAGTTTCAAATCTGGTTCCTTTTATAGCTGACTTGACTTTAGGAAATAAAAAGAAGTCACACGGGGCAAGATCAGGTGAATAGGGTGGGTGTTCCAAGACAGTGATTCCGTGCTTGCCCAAAAAATTTATGTGAGCTGTGCAGTGAAGTTAAAATCATCTCCGAAATCACATTAACAAAAAGTACTACATGGCCTACTAAACACTTCGTTTCCAGCCTTTCATTATCCCTATAAGTGTATGCATTGGAATTTAATTACTATGAATCATTACAAAGTTATTTATAAGTATATATTATAAATTTAAATATAAATAAATTTATAAATAAAAAGTATAAATAAATTTATATTTAATAAATGGCAATACTAGTCATTTAGTTATTTATAATTTGTTAAACAAAAAAAATGTTTACTGTCTACACTCTTACAGAAACAAGTAAAAACAAGTAGAAACAAATTATAAGAGATAAACTCCACTTCCATACAACAAAACTCTCTCTCACTCTCTCTCTCTCTCTCTCTCTCTCTCCCTCTCCCTCTCTCTATTTATGTACCTAAGCATTCAAAGAATTTTGACGAAACCGAAACATCAAAGCATGATAATGTTTTTAGGCTTTTGAAACGTATAATGTGGATTACGTAAATCATTTCCAAACCAGACGATCACAAACAGAGCATGTAAAACCAAATTTATTTTCACTAAAACGTTTGCTAAACTCAATGTCAGCAGCGATTATTTCTATCTTGATGCGTTTACATATCAAATTTCTAAACTGTGGGGAATCGAAAGTGTGGAAGCAATTTTTGTGTTCAATGACGATTTTTGTGGAATGACCCCCAACCTAAAAACATTATCATGTTAAAACATCTTGACAGATACTGCGTTATGGGCTGGGGCATTGTCCTTGTGAAGAAGCCATGTCTGGTTTTTCCACAAATCAGGTCGTTTCTTCCGTACGCGCTCAAGTAGAGTAGTCAGGACACTTTTGTAGTATTGTTGGTTGACTGTCTGACCTTCGGGTACCCAATCACGTGCACAATCCCTCTGATGTCGAAAAAACAATCATCATTACTTTAAATTTCGATTTGCTCATCCGTGCTTTCAAGCTTCCCGCGAAAACTTGTGTACGCGACAAACACTCATCACCGTACACTTGTTGCAACATTAAATAAGTTTCCGTTGCGGATTTCCCAAGTTTGAAAAGGAATTTCACATTAACACGCTGCTCCTTGTGAACACTTAGCATTTTTTCGGCAAAGCGTAACTGCACGAACCACTTCTAACGAAGGCTACGGCCGAACTAAGTGATTCACTGCATTGAAAGCAGTGTTGCCAGAGCCTGATTCAAGAAATCCGCTACCGACGCTACGTTGAAAAATTCCGCTACGCGCCGCTACGGCCAATGAATGACGTTAAAGGCGGACTTTTAAGGTGCCTTTTTATGCGACGCTTGATGCTTGGTTTTTTAACGTCTTTTAACTAGATATTACACATTTCGTGCCATATAAATACCAAACATGTGATTATATTTAATTGAATATTTAAGGAAGTAAAATAATAAGATAACTTCAAATATATTAAAACAATTTATTAAAATTAATTAATATAATAAATATGTATAAAAAAGTATAGTACAATACTCGTACATACGGAAATATGTAGGCCTACTGTTCAAAACTCAAAACATGTACAAAACTAAAAAAAATATTTAGTATTATATGTAACTTATTTTATATAACATATTATAAATAGTTAACTTTCTTAACTAGATTTAGTATTAGTAAAACAAGTCTCATCAAAGAGAAACAAAACATATTTAACGGTACACATCTTCAATTATCAGAATCTGACTCTTTTGTCTCCTCTAAATCACGCTCTATATTATATAAATTGTTTTTATATTTTTGGATATGTTTTTCTGTAAATTTATAAGTTAAACAACATTGTTTTTGGCATTTGCATCTAAAATTATTAAAAGTAATGCGGACAGAGATCAAGGTAATATACGATTCCTTTTTTTAGTTTTTATAACTTCCATATAAGAAAAGGTTCGTTCGACATCCACATTGCCGTGTGGTAGGGATAGAATAATATGAGCTATCTTGGCAATATTTTCAAATATTGCCTCATCATTGAAATTTTTCAAATCTTCAAGGTAGGACCAAAACTCTATAATATCGGTTTTATTTTGTAATATTTCCATCTTTTCGTCTTCACTAAAATATACGTTTAATGTTTTTAATTCCATTACTGCGAGATCAGGATTTACTATGTGACTAAGCTTTGTTAACACTGCTTTATAGCAATCAACAGAACAGTTATTATATAAAGCGTTTTTAGGTAATGTGAATTTTAATTCAGAATGAAAGTTATCCTTTATTGGAAATCGATGCAATGATTCTTCTACTGCTTTTTGATAGAATAATAAACACTTTAATTTAAATTGTTCTTTTGAGTTATTGTCACAGTCTCTTAGACAATCCATAGTTTGGGAGCCAACAAAAATATTCTCAACTGATAAGAGGACATGAGGGTCATAAGGGTTTAAAGTTGGTTAATTTCTCGTTATTAAAGTATTCGGGTCGCATACAATTTACACATAATTGACGAATAAACCGTTCACATTCTGTCAAAATGATATGGATCATAACTTTTTCAGACTGAAAAACTGCATTAAACTGATTAAAAACTGGAAGAATAAATTTGAAAAACATTAAATAAGCTTTGACAAATGGATTTTGCAGTTCATTTAATATTAAATTACCAACTTGATTTTTGTCGTCAAAAGCGGCCAATCTGAATAAATTTATCAAAACATCCCACTGATCTAGTACTCTTTCTACACATTTTAACAATGCAAGCCATCTAGTTTTACTGGGCCCTAATATTTTCAACGTTGCCTTTTTGAAATATGTCTGTATCTCTTCAAGCACAGATTGCCTCTTTGGGCTTCTTGAAAAGTAACTATATAAGTTATGTAAGAGGGTTTCTACATTACTCGGTATATTGTCAGCAGCTGCTACAGCAACCAAGTGTGCTGAATGACATATGCATCCATTAGTAATTATGTGAGGATTATCCTTTAAAAGGTAGGTTTTGAAAGATTCATTTTTGCCCATCATCACACTCGCGTTATCTGAACAGTACCCAACTATATTATTTAGATCTAAATTATTATTAGTAAGACATTTTTTAAATAAGGAATAAAGGCCTTTGGCAGTACTCTCGTCTGCTTCAATTTTCATAATGTCTAACAACTGCGTTTTAAGTACATTTTTATGTACATATCTGACGAGAATACATAATAACTTTGTGTTGCTAATATCTGTACTCTCATCTAACAGAATCGAAAAAGGTTTATTTTGTAGCTCTAAAATTATTTCTTCACGAATTACAGGAGCCAGTACGTTTTTTATTATATTAACACATTTCGTTCGTTTCAGTTTCATTGTTTTCGATAGCCGTGAATCATTAAAAATCATTTTACTAATTTCTGTGACGTGATCAATTGTCCTAAAGCTAATATAATGGTTTGCGATTAAAAGAGAATATCGTAAATCTGCGAATATTTGTAGATTTTTTTATTTCAAGTGATTTTTTTATTTTTAAAAGTTTCATCTAAATTTTTCATATTTGAGAGAGCATTTACAGTTTGTAAATGTTTTTTTGATTCACGATGATTTAATAAGTCTGAGTTTCTTGTACCTAATGACATACCGCAAGCTTTGCACATTGCTTTTGTTTTAAAATGTTCAACAGGTTCCAGCCAACCTTTAAACCTGGGATCTTCTAGCCACGATGAACTAAATAACTGCGTACGACTTCTTTTTTTGGGGTTAGTATCTTCCTCCTTCTCGGTATCATCAGACACTATTGTTCGCTTCCTTATATTCTTATCTTGGTTATTCTTAATAGGAGGTATGCCTTTTGACAGTGGCGGCGATAAGGCCCCCGCAGACCCCGCGCCGCGGGGGGCCCCGACCCTCTGACCCCTAGAAAAAAATATGAAACGAGCTATAATAGGAAAAAAGTTTTAATGGGATCCGACTACCGGCAAATTTGTATTTAAAATACGAAATATACTTTTTATTTAAGTGTATAGACATGCAAAAAAAACTACGTTTTCTGAAATGACATTACTGTTTGTAGTTTGTAAGCGAAGACCACCATTTGTAGTCTTGTGGTGCCCGTACGTCCGTGCGATGAGTCACTCGGCACTGAGGAGACGTAAACAAACACAACACAATGTAGTTCAGTACTCAGTAGTGCGTCGCATCTCCTGCGCGATAGTACTGTATTGCATTCATTTCATAATTTAGTGCCGTTTAAGTTTAATGACTTAACATTTGATTTTAGTTTTTGTATTTTGTGTAGAGTTAGAGTGTTAGAGTTTATAAAATGGAAAGTAAGCGTGAATATTTAAGTGGTGCAAAGAAAAGGAAACTGCAAAAACAACGAGAAGAATCTAAAAGTAAACTTTCAAAACTCGACCAGTTTAAAAAAAAATCATCAAAATGTGAAGTTGAACAACCCAAACCCGGGCCAAGTGCAAGTAATGAAAAAGAAACAAAAATCGGACTTGAAGTTGATTGTGACAGTGACAATAAACCTGATTTAAACATTAGTCTGTCGGATACAAGTGATACAACTACGGAAACAAATAAGCAACTGCAACATGAACAAGAAGAACAACTGCTAGGCATTGAATGTGTTCGCCAGTCCGAAGACATACCTGGACCAGAAAATCAGTTTGAACCAACTGAAGTTATAAGTAATCACGCAAATAAAACTAGTTTACCAGGCCCTTCCTATCAAAACTGCCAAAGTTTTGAGACAGATATTGCATTCTATAAAAATCAAGCTACAATGACAGACGAGGTGAAAAAGTTAATAACGTTAAGTGAACCTTGTCAACCAAAGGGTCCTTTCCCGAAGGATTCCGTTTCTAAGCGGTCTTTCAGTACAGCATATTATTCTTTCAAAACTGCAGCAGGCCAAATTGTTCACAGGTTTTGGCTTTGTTACTCTCGTAATCTAGATGGAGTCTATTGTTTACCATGTTGGCTTTCCAGCCAAAGTGCTGATGCCCAAAGCTGCGATATTAGAGATTGGAAAGGTCTCAGTAAAAAAATTAAAGTTCAGGAAAGTAGCAATGCTCATCTACAATCTTGTCTCACGTATGCCACTTGGAAAAAGAGTAAAACGGTAGCTGATCAAATTTCCGATGAGCGGAAAAAATGGAAAGATATTTTCATACGGACTGTGGATGTCATTCGAACCATGGCACTGTGTTCATTGCTGTTTCGTGGCCATAGAGAATCATTACATGAAATAAATCCTGAAAATGGAAATTTTTTGAACATACTATCTTTAGTTTCTCTCTACGATTCTCTCCTTAGTGCACACTTAGAAAATGAAAAAACCAGATCAAAATACCTCCACCATGACATTCAAAATGAAATCATTAACTGCTAGGAAAACCAGTATTGACTGCCTTACTAAAACAGATTCACTCGTCTCCTTTTTTTTCTACAAATTGTTGATAGCACACAAGACATTTCTAAGATTGACCAAATGAGTGTTTAATGAAGAAATTTGTGTTAGTGGTTGAAATCACAATCAGAATGATCAATATTGCACACCACTATATAAAAATTATTCCGATTAGCGCTTTCAAGCTTCACAGCTCATCGTCAGATCAGGAATAGACAAAAAATATGTAATACCCAACCCTTCACCCCTCTCCCCCACCCTGCTCACCCACAACAAACTAAAAATTAATGACCCTTCTCCACCCCCTAAACTCTGTCTCACCATCTGTACAGTTACATATTTTTCTAGTAAATTCCTTGTGTTTCAGTGTGTGTGTGTGTGTGTGCATCCTTTTAAACTACCCTCTTCCTCAACACACACGTGGGTCAGTCACACACCCTTATTTTAAAACAACCAATTAGTACTATGAATATAATTCTTAATCTTATCTATCTGCCCTCTCTCATTTACTTCTTAATCATGTTATAAAATATTTCTTCATTATCAAATTTAATTTTAATATTAATTAAATTGTCTAACGCTTTTTCTCTTTCTTTCAATATTTCTAACTCCTCTCTAAGCTTCCTTTCAACTGTGTTATTTACTACTTTTACAATTTCGTATTCTTCCAAAGGATTAACAAACTTGTGGTTGTCTTCTATGAAATGTCTTGCATATAATGAATTGGTTGTTCTATTACCTTCTCCACGTTTGTGGTCAGACAACCTGCATGCGAATTTTCGCCCTGTCTCCCCTAGGTACACTTTGTTGCAGTCTTTACATTTTAATTTATAAATTCCACTTTTCTGTAATACTGGAATTTTTTCTATATTCTTATTCCTTATCTTATCAAATACCGTTTCACATTTTTTAATAGCTATATCTACTCCATATTTATTAAAACATTTTATAATTTTTCTAGTATGTGAACCTATGTATGTCAATGACCCTGCATAATTCTTTTGTTGTGGTTCTATTTTAGCTTTTTGTATGTTGACCATTTTCATAACTTTATCCACTATGTTGGTGCTATAATTATTATTCCTTACAATTCCCTTTATCGTTTTTAACTCCCTATCTTTTGATTCGGTCTCTTTTAAACACTTCTGAGCTCTGTAACAAAAGGAATTGATTGCCGCCATTTTATATCTGTATGGGTGGTACGACTCTCTTGGTATAATTATATCAGAATACGACTCTTTCCTAAATATCCCAAACTGTAGTTTCTCATTATCTTTAATTTCTATGTTTAAATCTAAGTAATTTATTTGCTTACCTCCTATCTCTTCCTTAAATTGTAAGTTTTTATCCTTATTATTTACCTCCTTTATAAACTCATGCACTTCTTCTATGCTTCCTTCCCAAACTACTAATACATCATCAACGTATCTAGACCATAATTTTAAGTTTGTTGTGGGTGAGCAGGGTGGGGGAGAGGGGTGAAGGGTTGGGTATTACATATTTTTTGTCTATTCCTGATCTGACGATGAGCTGTGAAGCTTGAAAGCGCTAATCGGAATAATTTTTATATAGTGGTGTGCAATATTGATCATTCTGATTGTGATTTCAACCACTAACACAAATTTCTTCATTAAACGTCTGTTAAGATGTGCAATCGAATACAGGTAATGGACAACAACAATGAGGTAATAAACGACAACAATAAGGTAAGTAAAGTTTTTAAATATCTTAAGTTAAAAGTTAAATTGAAGAGGGTTTTAAGTAAAATATGGTTTAATAAACAATGTCTGGATAATAATGTCATCCCAAAGTACGCTCAAGTTAAAATTAAAAATAAGAACAGTGTAGCCAAAAAAGTAAAAGAACAAAGCGAGAAGTTGTGGATAAAACTGGAAATAAGGTCACTCTACGGCTTAATCAATAGATATAATAGGGAATTATATGACAGACACATAGAATTATTAAGAATATACTCGTATGTAGAGTTAGAAGAAATATTATATAATTTTGGTTTGGGGTACATAGAACAGAAATTGGAAAAAAAAAAAAAATGGTAGTTAAGTTAAATAAATTAATAAGAAAGAACGATGTAAAAAAGGAACACCTCTCTAAGAATAACTATGAAAAAAGAGTAATAAACCTTACAGAGGTAAATTTCAACACGGAAGAAAAAGAAATGTTAGCGAAAGGCTTAAAATACGCACCGCCACCAGAATTAAATCAAGAAAAAACGATTATTGAATGCGAAAGCATAATACAAAAACTAGGAAATGAAAATGATAAAAAAAGAATAAGGTGGGAAGTAGGGAATGTAGTAGATAAAATATTTAAGAAAAGTTTGTATAATTCAAAGAATGAACAAAAAATCAAAGCAACTGTAACTAAACTAAAGAATAAAATAAAGAAGAATGATATTATAGTTACGAAGGCGGATAAAGGAAATACAATGGTACTAATGAGAAAGGAAGAATACATAAAGAAAACGGAAGAATTTATAAGGGAAGGACCATACGAGGAAATAAAGTATGATTATACAAGTAAGTACCAGTCAAGGATAAAACAAATGATGAAACAGATAACATTTATAGAAGAAAATAAGAAAAAGTATTTATTGGAAAGTAATCCAACAGCACCAACTTTTAAAAGTCAGGTTAAGATACATAAAGAAGGAAAACCAATTAGACCGATTGTTTCTTTTATTAATGCACCTATTTATAAATTATCAAAGGAAGTTAGCAGAGTACTGAAAGAGAAATATGAATTTGGGACAAAATACAACATAAGAGAATAATATAAAATTGATAGAAAAATTAGAAAATATTAGCATTAATGTAAATACAAAATTGATATCACTGGATGTTAAGGACATGTTTACTAATATCACAGTAAATAAAGTTATTAAGTTAATAAACGATAATAATATGGGAGAATACAGGTATAAAAAGCAGTTGATGAAAGTAATTAAAGAATGTGTAAATCAGAACTATTTTAGGTTTAATAACAAGTTTTATATACAGAAAAAAGGTTTACCTATGGGGTCTTCATTATCCCCTATTCTTGCTGAAATATACATGAATGACTTTGAAAAGCAATTAATAACTTCCACTAAGTATAAAGACAATATAAAATTATGGTCTAGATACGTTGATGATGTATTAGTAGTTTGGGAAGGAAGCATAGAAGAAGTGCATGAGTTTATAAAGGAGGTAAATAATAAGGATAAAAACTTACAATTTAAGGAAGAGATAGGAGGTAAGCAAATAAATTACTTAGATTTAAACATAGAAATTAAAGATAATGAGAAACTACAGTTTGGGATATTTAGGAAAGAGTCGTATTCTGATATAATTATACCAAGAGAGTCGTACCACCCATACAGATATAAAATGGCGGCAATCAATTCCTTTTGTTACAGAGCTCAGAAGTGTTTAAAAGAGACCGAATCAAAAGATAGGGAGTTAAAAACGATAAAGGGAATTGTAAGGAATAATAATTATAGCACCAACATAGTGGATAAAGTTATGAAAAGGGTCAACATACAAAAAGCTAAAATAGAACCACAACAAAAGAATTATGCAGGGTCATTGACATACATAGGTTCACATACTAGAAAAATTATAAAATGTTTTAATAAATATGGAGTAGATATAGCTATTAAAAAATGTGAAACGGTATTTGATAAGATAAGGAATAAGAATATAGAAAAAATTCCAGTATTACAGAAAAGCGGAATTTATAAATTAAAATGTAAAGACTGCAACAAAGTGTACCTAGGGGAGACAGGACGAAAATTCGCATGCAGGTTGTCTGACCACAAACGTGGAGAAGGTAATAGAACAACCAATTCGTTATATGCAAGACATTTCATAGAAGACAACCACAAGTTTGTTAATCCTTTGGAAGAATACGAAATTGTAAAAGTAGTAAATAACACAGTTGAAAGGAAGCTTAGAGAGGAGTTAGAAATATTGAAAGAAAGAGAAAAAGGGTTAGACAATTTAATTAATATTAAAATTAAATTTGATAATGAAGAAATATTTTATAACATGATTAAGAAGTAAATGAGAGAGGGCAGATAGATAAGATTAAGAATTATATTTCATAGTACTAATTGGTTGTTTTAAAATAAGGGTGTGTGACTGACCCACGTGTGTGTTGAGGAAGAGGGTAGTTTAAAAGGATGCACACACACACACACACACACACACACACACACACACACACACACACACACACACACACTGAAACACAAGGAATTTACTAGAAAAATATGTAACTGTACAGATGGTGAGACAGAGTTTAGGGGGTGGGGAAGGGTCATTAATTTTTAGTTTGTTGTGGGTGAGCAGGGTGGGGGAGAGGGGTGAAGGGTTGGGTATTACATATTTTTTGTCTATTCCTGATCTGACGATGAGCTGTGAAGCTTGAAAGCGCTAATCGGAATAATTTTTATATAGTGGTGTGCAATATTGATCATTCTGATTGCAAATGAGTGTTGTAATCAGATACATAATCTCCTGGCAATTATAAAACTGTGATTAGTGAGTCCTTTTTGGGATTTCAAGAAATAAAGGATCCCAACAGTGAGGGGGTTCAAAGTAAAATTTTAGACTTTCTGAAAACAAATAAAATTGACATTAGTAAGTGTAGAGGTCAAGGTTATGACGGTGCAGCAACAATGAGCGGGAAATTCTCTGGGTTACAGAAAAGAATTATGGATATAGTCCCAAACGCGGATTGCGTACACTGTGCTACACATAACCTGAACTTGGTGATCAATGATTCAGTATCAAATATTTCTGAAATAATACAATTTTATGACATAGTTCAGAAAACTTATGTGTTTTTCAGTGAAAACTTACATAGATGGCAAGAACTTAACACTGCCGTTAAAGAAGACAGTTCTGCCAAAAATCTAACTTTAAAAAAGCTATGTCCAACAAGGTGGTCTTCTAGACATGACTGTCTGTTAGCTTTAAGAAATGATTTCAAAAATGTGATTAAGCGTTTGACAGAAATTATTCTGTACAGCTCAAAAAACCCCGAGGCAGAAGAAGCATTAGCAATTAGAAACCACCTGGAAAACTTTGAATTTATTCTTGTGCTCTGCCTTGAAACTAAGATTTTAGAGAATGTAAATATAACTTCAAAAGCACTACAGAGGCCAACTGTTGACCTAGGCAGAGCGTGGCAGTTTCTAAGCCGCGCTTGTGATGAGTTAAAAGTTTTAAGAAAGGACTTTGCCGGCTTTCTTGCTGGTGCTAAACAGTTGGCCCAGTCATGGGACACGACTTGTAACATGAAAAATAAGCGTAAGCGAGTTGTAAAACGCTTCTTTGTTGAATTATCAGTTGACCATAGAATTGACGACCCAGTGAAATCATTTGAAGTAAAAGTTTTCAATGCAACACTAGATATTGTAATAGCTCAGCTACAAATGAGATTCGAAGGATTGCGTTGCATTGATGATAGGTTTTCATTCCTGACGCCTCAGAATTTAGTAAACTTCTCACAAGAGACAATAGTGGAGAAAAGTAAGGCTCTGGTAAATGTGTATCCTGGTGACCTTTCCACATCACTGCCTGACCAAGTAATATCCTTCAAAGCTCTGATGGCCAAAGAAATTGTACACAAGAAAAGCATTCGAGAAATGATGAATTTACTGGTTGAAGAAAACAGCTGCCTTATGAGTTGCCTCCCAGACTTAACTACAGCTTTGCAGCTTTATTTTACCATACCTGTCACAACAGCTACAGCGGAAAGAAGCTTTTCAAAACTTAAATTAATTAAGTCATACTTAAGAAGTACCATGGCCCAAACTCGGTTGAGTGACTTGGCACTGTTAAGCATTGAGCATGAAGAGACACAGAAAACTAATATCAATGAAGTGGTTGAAAAGTTCTTAGCTATTAAAAAAAGAAGACTAGGCTTAGGAAAACAGTGAAGTTTGGTTGATCCTCATCTGTAAATATTGTACATTACTCGAGTTCGAGTGTTATTGAATTGGATTAGATTTAAGGAGAACTTGTATAGAGTATATTCAAGAATTTTACAAATTCAGTTACAAACTAATTTAAATGTTTGAAAAAAGCTAGAATGTTACTTTGATATTTGTTTTTAAATAATAAATTTTTAACACTCTGTGTGCGCTACTGTTTCATAGTCTGAATTTAGATCTTTGACGTAAAAATAAATCATTCTTTTAATTTTATTTTTTTTTTATAGTTTGTATAGAACTTTGTCTATTTAGCAACAATGAATTTTAAGAGTTTGTACACGTGTAAAACGTCCTTTGCAAATTGCAAACGCTTTGTGATAGACGAGAAAGTATTCACAAACCATTGTTGTGAAACACATGTAAATAGAAACTCATTTGAGTGTTTTTCGCAGGGGCCCCCGTTTCGTTAGCGCCGCCACTGCCTTTTGAAGTACTTGGTTCAGGTAGTTGAAGTTTCTGTTGAAACTTTTTTTTTTTTTTTGCCAAAAACATCAATAGTTTTTTTTTCTGTTTTTGACTCATTTCTTAATGCCTTGCAATACCAAATGATACATTTATTATGCGCTGTGACCTAAAAATTATAGAATTATATATACTTAAATATCATTACTGCTAGTTCGATTAGGAGTTTACCAATATAAGAAACTATAATTGCTGTAATATATATAATAATTTTATACATTGAAAACTGTGGTTGTATTAAAATGGTATAGAAGTATTGTTTCTAAATGTAATTATCATTTACTTCAAGGTTGACTGATAATTATTAATTTTATACACAATTATATTAGACTATGATAATTATTAAGTTTTCCGATAGTTATCAGTTTCATAAATAAAATATAGCTTAATATTTAATAATATGAACAATAGTTTATAATAGAACTTTTGAAAACGGGCTGCTCCTCAAAATGGAGCAGGACTTTGCAGATGGAAGAATAAGGAATGCTTATAAATATCTTAAGCATCTCAAGGAAGGTTATAAACCATCTACAACACTATGTAGAGACAGAGAGAATAGAATTGTCAGTGATCCAGAGAAAATTAAAATTATCTGGAGAGAGTACTTCGATGGCCTCTTTGGTGGTATGCTACAGGGAGGAGAAATTGTCGCTCACACTCCGCGGAATGCAAACATTGGGGGGATGGAATCTGACCCACCATCAATTCAGGAAATAGAAGAAGCTATTAGTGCCCTCAGGAACAACAAGGCACCAGGTACAGACTTGATTCCTGCAGAACTGCTTAAAGCTGGAGGTGCTGATGTGGCGGTCGCACTGCACTCCTTAATCGTGGACATATGGCAAACGGAACGAATCCCCATGGAATGGAATAAGTGCATTATATGCCCCATTTATAAAAAAGGCGACAAATTTCAGTGTAGAAATTACAGAGGCATTTCGTTGCTGTGCACCTCCTACAAGGTTTTTGCGTATATCTTGAACCAAAGGCTGAGACCCCTCACAGAAAATATAATACGGGAATACCAAGCTGGATTCCGACCTGAAAGGTCTACAATCGACCAACTCTTCTCGGTAAAACAGATACTAAGATGCGGATGGGAACGTGATATTGATGTGTACCAGATCTTTGTGGACTTCAGGCAAGCGTATGACTCTATTAATAGAGACAAACTCTACACCATAATGCATGAATTTGGAATACCAGGCAAGCTGGTAAGATTAACCCAAGTTACTATGCAGCAGACTGAAGCCCAAGTAAAGGTGGATAGCCAACTAACTGAACCCATAAATATTACACGGGGACTAAAGCAGGGAGATGGGTTGGCCCCAACACTATTTAATATTGCATTGGAATATGTAATTAGAGGCTTATCAATAAATAGCTCCAATCTGTTAACAAATAAAACTGTACAGATAGCCGCATATGCAGATGACATTAACATCATGTCAAGACGGATCACGGCAGCTAAAGAAATATTTATAGAGCTTAAAAACAAAGCCAAGGAAGTTGGGCTAGCCATAAATATGGATAAAACAAAAATGCTTATCCAAACAAGAAGGGACCAGGTTCATAACAACATCGAGATAGAGGAGGACACAATTGAGGTGGTGGACAATTTCACGTATCTCGGAGTGAATCTAGCAAAGACTGGATCAGAGGAGCCGGAGATCCAAAGACGGACCACCATGGCTAACAAGGCGTACTTCGCATTGCTGCCATCATTTAGGTCTGGGGATGTGCACAGGGAAACAAAAATGAAAATATAAAGGACTGTCGTCAGACCGGTGCTATGCTACGGGTGTGAGGCATGGGCAATCACACAGAAAACAGTCGACATAGTAGACACCTTTGAAAGGAAAATCCTCAGACGCATTATAGGCCCAATACAAGAAAATGGTTCATGGAGACTGAGATACAACAACGAACTGTATCAAATATATAAAGAGATACCAGTCTCAAAATTTATAAGAATTCAAAGATTGCGTTGGGCCGGACATGTTATGAGAATGGAGGGTGGCAGGAACCCTAAGAGGGCTTTGCTGGGTACATGGGAGGGAACGAGACCTAGAGGTAGACCGAGGAAGAGGTGGGAAGATGGCGTTGCAGAGGACGCGAGAGACATGGGGATAAGAAACTGGAGGAGGGTTGCAGTGGATAGAGTGGATTGGAGGCGGAGATTGGTGGAGGCCAGGGCCCGACTTGGGCTGTAGCGCCATAGGAGAGAGAGAGAGAGAGTTTATAATATGAAACAATTTTCAATTAAATATTACAGCCTGGTTCAAAAACACAAATAGGCAGTCAAATTTACTTTAATTTGTCCAAATTGCAATTTCAAATAGAATTATAAATTTTCTCCCAGCCTTAAATTAAAAATATTATGGAATGATAGTGTAATAGTAATAGTATGGAACAATTAAATTGTAATAAACGTTTTGCACAGGTTAAAATTACCTCAACCTATGATAATTGGAGTTCTGATGAAATCCTTTGAAAAATCTTGTCATTAAATATTGAAGTACCTTCCTCATTTAGTCAAATTGGACATATAATCCATCTAAATCTTTGAGAAGAACAACTTACCTTACAAACATTTGATAGGTGAAGTGTTAAACTCTTAACCTCGCGTCACACAGTTTGTGTAAATTCCAGGGCGTAATCTGGGTAATCCCACGTGTAATATAGTGAACATTCAATACTGATCAGTTCAGACAAGTCAAGAATGCCGTCTTAGAAATAAGTACGCGATATTTAAACAAGGGCTATATGCCCTTGTGTATGAAAATCAATGATCTTTTCTTACAACGGGTTGGTGTTTGATGGGACAAAATTAATTTATGCTGAAATAAAACTCACTTTTTTATAATACTTTTACTTTGAATTTAATGTTGGCATCCTTTATTGTACTGATTGATGCACAATGAGTAAGCGTGATTTGAAAAATCACGCATGCTTTAAATTTCGCTAGGTCTGATAACACTGTGCCCTAAATTCCGCTACATTTTGAACAATTTTGACATTCTGCCGCTACACCGCTACAGGCTCAAAATTCCGCTACGTCTGGCAACACTGATTGAAAGTCGAGTAGAAGGTGGAGGAGGTAACATGTGACACTGCCACGCAACATTCGTCTGTGATGCACTTGCTGTTCCGCCATAAAAAAACAGTCCATTTTTTTCTAGCCAAACCTCGTATAACCGTGAATCCGCCTTCATGGCAAGTCAATTCATAAACAAGTCTACTTGTCACAATTCATAAACAAATCTACTTTCGGGATTTTTCGTCATGGTTTAGGACTTGAAAATAGTGAAACACTGAAAGACCTCATCAGGAACATGACAAATAGCAGTTCAGCAAGTAAACACGACAAAGATGGATTCATAGAGACAGCTAATTCAAATAACAAGATGAAGTTAGACGTGTCTGTTCTATAATATGTCAGATCTTCCAACGTGTTCAATAGTGGAAACATTTTTACAAATCGAGCACAGTAATTTATTTGTTTCTGTTTGTTCTATTAAAAATTGAAAGTCTTTATACAGTTCATCATTAAAATAACCTTTTTATTTTAGGCACTGTTATTGTTAAAAATAACGCACCATTCTCACTTCTCTCAGTACTCACAAAACACAACTTATGGAACAACTGACTTTCTGCTTACGCTTAAGGACTCACTGATATTATAGTCATGAGCACCTTGGATCAAACAGCTGTTGAAATCAACGATGTAAAGACCAATGCTATGAAAATTCAAAACTCGTTATGCGCTATAATTAGTACTGATAGAGCACAGAACAGACCGTAACTTGATCAGATGGTATTTGATTGTTTTAAAATCTAATTTGATCTAATTGCTTTTAAATGTTTTTAAAATCTATTCTTGTACAGACGTTAACAATTTTAGGGAGAAGTTTAATGCTTCTTGAAAAATTGGGGACATTTTACATCCTTTTAATCTTTCCCCATGACTTCGGGATGGGTCACCCTAAACTAAAATGACCAAAGAGACTAGTGGGTATCACCATTGAGAAAACAAAAGTAAAAATGGACTTCAAGGAAAAATGTTTGGCCTACACTAAGTTACAACTGAGGATACTACTAAAACATTATTAATTTCCTATGTTTAAGTTGTATTTATTTTTCTTATGAGGGTGTCAACATGCAAGAATGTAAAAATTGGATTGTATGTAAGCTTCTTTAGGCTCTTGAAATAACAAAATGTGTTGTCCGTCTATGATAAAATCAATGGATAGAGAAAAAAATTGGGAGTTCTTTTGTACAAAAACATTATGTTAAGCAATGAAAAAAACAGATTATTTCTCCAAATCATAATAAATTATGATCACACTAAAAAACAAATTATGGATTATATTTTACAAAGTAGATGAGACACTTGAAGGTAGTCATTTGTGAAATATGAACTAGCACACATATAATACTTACCAATTAGTTGACAACTGACGATTAAATGCAAATGAAACTAATTCTCATCAGTAGTTAAGAGACCTTGAAAATATGAACAGGCCTGGGAAAACTGAGAGATGAATATTGTAGTTGAGAGGAGAAAGCTGTAATAGCTATAGAAATCCTTTTTAATAGTTAGAACACAAACTGCTAGAATAACAATAGAGTAGTAATGTGTGTGTGTGTGTGTGTGTTTGTGAGAGAGAGGGGGGGAAATAAAAATATCATCCTGCATGTTTGGGATTCTTCTTATAAATGAGGAAACATACCAAAGTACAAAATGGGCAAATCAATTCCACTGCTCTCCTCGCTCAATGGTATTCAAACCTTGCACTGACAAAATATTCACTGACTTACCTGTCTGCAAGACGCACATTATTGTGATACGTGTCCCACTGAGTCTTGACGTTAGTTTCATTTCGCAGCTGTCGAGAATTGTTCCGTAAATTGAAAGCATCCAAACGGCGTGTATCACATACTTGTTTCACTTCATGCACCTTATTATGCCAGTCTGGCAGAGCCACCTTTGGTATTGGTTTTTCAAATGTTGTTACAGAAATCATTTTTATCCTTATGTTCAATATAAATTTCAATGATTACACTCTACAACAAATTTTTCAGGTTAAAGAAAATACACTTTGTTAATACTCATCTGCATGTTTGTGGATTATTGATGTAAATAGATTTTATTTTTATCTTATTATAAAAATAATATGACTGTACGTGTCTGAGTAAGTCCACCACTAAAACAGGTTGCTCTTGTGTGTGTGTGAATTACTACAACAGCTTCCTCCAGGTTACTCTTAGCTTGATGCTTATTTTAACCAAGTTGTTGAATGATGGATACAGAATATAATTAAAATAGTACTACTTTCAAAACTAAGTCAGATGTGGACATTGTGTGTCAATTATTGTTTTAACATTTTTTTATGTCTTCAAACTATGTAATTGTAAATTACAAACTGAATTTACAATTATAATTAATAAGGTACATCTATAGGGTAGACCAAGGAAGAGATGGCTTCAGTGAAGGCAGAACAGGATGTAAGCCTATTCCTTGACATGGAGAAGGAGAAGAATTAATACATACGTTTATTAGAACCTATTTCATCAAGAATTATTGTATTTCCACTACTTCCTAGATTTTCATAGAAAAATAAATTTAAAAAAAGACTTGCAAACTTAAGGATTTTAATATCTGGAGAAAGGTGATTTTGTCAAGTGACAAGATATGTTACTGTACATATGTGAATATACATTATAGTTACAATTCTCAATTTGTAAATAAAATACAATATACACTTGCAATAGATTCTATATATAATGTTGACAATAGTAATAATAACTTCAATAAAACATTGAAGTAAGAGTTACCATACAGTAGTAGTTACAACTGCTTTATCTAAACTGGTTCTTACATAAAAAAAAAAAATTAAAGTAAGAGGCTACCTTATTGCTTTTATCAGCTGACAGATAAATCCAAGCCACTGTAATTGCCAGTGTTCCACAAATAAGTTACAAGAAGAAAGACTGATAGGTTTGTATCTGTTATGGGCAAATGCCGAAATTGGACAGATCGTGATCTGCCCGGGCAAATCGCGATGTGTCTACAAATTTCGGGCAAAGCCCAATGTATCTTGGTATTTCGGGATGTGCCCGGGCAAATCGAGATATGACCGATCGTCTTTGGGCAAATCGCGATTCAACCAATTCAATACGTTGATATATGCTTCAAAGGTTTTTAATCAATTTACTGAAATATAAAATAATTTATATAATAAATAAATAATAATTTATAAGCAGAATCGCTTATTTCTGCAGACTGTTTCTGCACTCATACATTATGAAAAGTGACCTCATACATACGTAAAATTAACGGTGACCTCATAGTAGTCAGTAACGGAAATGTTTGTCAGCGGTTTTTATTTATTTATGTCTTGTATTAGAGTGAGTCAGTGCCTACGAGAGGCCACGTGCCAGATTACTCTCGCATATGCTGTGTGCGCTATTGTTCGTCCAGCTCTCAACAGTGTTAGAAGCAATCAAGTAGTGCGTAACTATTAATAATGGCATCGGTTTCTGATACACGTGTTGGTGATATGAAAGAACGGTTTCACGCGAAATTAGCTGAAATGAACAAAAGTGATTCCAGTGATTTTCTCAAGGAAGAAAAGTATTATGAACTAGTGAATGACATGGAAGGGGCGAAGAAAGCTGCAAAGAAATCGTGCAAAGACTACAGGAGAATAAAAAGGTTTGATGTTTTAACAATAAATGAGACAAAGAAATTAATTGTCCCAACTACAAAGACTAAAGGTGAAATAATCTATTATGTACATGAGAATGAAATTTTTGATATTTTATATTCAGTTCATTTAAATACTGGTCATGGTGGTCGAAATCGTATGGAAAACAGTCTAAATCAAAATATAAAAATATATCTAGAGATATCATAATGATATATTTAAATCTTTGCGAACCTTTCAGAAGAAGTTCAGTCATCCAAGAAAAGGTTTAGTTGTGAAACCTATGATTTTTAATGCAATTAATGCTCGGGGGCAAGTAGATCTTATTGACATGCAGACATGTAGAGATGGAGAATTCAAATTCATAATGGTTTATCAAGATCATCTCAGTAAATTTGTGTGTCTACGTCCTTTAAAAACTAAAACTGCAGCTGAAGTTGCTTATAATTTAATTGATGTATTTTGTGTTATGGAGCTCCAAGTGTGCTGCAGTCTGACAATGGTCGTGAGTTTTCAAATCATGTAATAAATGAACTTAAGAACATGTGGGAAGGCTTGACGATCGTCCATGTAAACCTTGTCATTCCGAAAGTCAAGGAAGTGTCGAGCGTGCGAACCAGGATGAAGAAAATATGATATTTACTTGGATGGAAGAGAATAATTCAAAGCAGTGGAGTGAGGGACTGAGATTTTGCCAATTCCAAAAGAACAGTTCATTACATAGTGGAATACAGCAAACACCGTTCGAAGCCATGTTTGGACGTAAAGCTCATATCGGCTTAAACTCATCTGTGTTACCAAATAATGTCTTGAATAGCTTAGTTTCAGAAGAAGACCTCCAACATGCATTAAATACCGTTTACGAAGAGAATAACCTAAGTGATGATTCAGCCGAACAAAATGACGAAGCGATAAACTCTAGTCAGGTTATTACTACAAATGAAATTCCTGTACAAAATGAACAAAAATTATGTTGTATCTGTGAGCTGCATCATGAAGATAGTCATGTGTGTAACATATGTTCTCAATCAGTTCATGACACATGTGCAGTAAGCGAAGACAGCAAATTGTATTGTATGAGATGTCATACTAAGAAGCGACAAGGAAAATCAAAGACCAAAGCTCTTGAAAGCCTGAAAAAACAGGCAAAGAAAATGAAATTATCAAGTGAAAAGGTGTTTCCAAAACTGGCTATTGGAACAACAGTGAAAATTCCAATTCCTAGCGTAGATAGAAGCAGGGGCCGACCTAGCAATTTTGCCGCCCTGGGCAGAACGGTTGTTTGCCGCCCCATACTAGGTGAAGAGATTATCAAATTATTCCACGAAATAAAAAACACAT
This sequence comes from Magicicada septendecula, assembly GCA_034769895.1. Classification (NCBI taxonomy): domain Eukaryota; kingdom Metazoa; phylum Arthropoda; class Insecta; order Hemiptera; family Cicadidae; genus Magicicada; species Magicicada septendecula. The sequence goes on along the minus strand of CM068368.1, from coordinate 39,417,793 downwards.
TTTAGGTATTCATTTATTGGTTTTGTATCCTAAGATACAAAAAATAACATCATCATGCAGTGTTGTATTAAAAAATATTTAGCATTCGAAAATAAAAATGTTTTAGAAATCTTTTATACAAAATAGAATCTTTTATACAACATTTATGAGAAATATTGAAATAATAAGAAATGTAGAACGAAAAATAAAATTTTCAAAAAAAAAATAATATAGACTATGTATAAAAATAACTCAATTATAAAATATCCTGAAAGATATAAAAACATAACAATTGAATATAAAAAAAAAGTTTTCATAATATTAAACACAAACTTAAAATGCCTTTTTCCTAACCTTTATTTCAGCAAACTCTTTCAGTATTTGCTTGAAATAAATTTTATGACATACATCGTATTCTATTGTGAGAGTGGCCAGACCATTAAGTCGCTCTTGTGTCATGGTTGACCTTAAATAATTCTTTATTATTTTTAATTTCGAGAACGATCTCTCACCACTGGCTACAGTTATTGGCAATGTTAAAAGAATTCTAAGCGCAATGGCTATGTTGGGTCCAAAGTTTAATTTTGTTATGAACTCTAAAACCTCTTTGGGCGCAAGTTTTTCATGTAGGAGCGTAGAGAGAACAGATAGCTCATCTGCAAGGTCCACTCCATCAATATCTGATGAAATTTGATCTGTTAGAATCAATGCAAGGTCCTTGCAGTAAGCTATCAATTCATCTTTAGGCATTTTCTTTAACCTGTGAATGTCATACAGAAATGAAAAATATGTATGATGTTCACTGATTTGTGAAAAACGTAAATCAAGGGAATTGATAGCGCAGTCCAAAGTGTGGAAAAAAAATTCAATTTTATACTTTTCTTTTGCGTCCATTATGGGCTCGTCAGGGCTTTCATAATCAAATTGTTTTTTTTTAGATCCTGCCCGATGTCTAATTGTGTTTTTAAAACTTGCTTCAGCGTCAATCTCATCAGCTAATTCTCTAGCATCTACAAGTAATTGATTAAAACACTCATCAGACCGACAATTCTGAAAAAAATCTTTAGTAGTCTTCAGCAAATCCATTACCAAAGATAAGTCAAAGTCTTTAGGTTGCATAAGTTTACTGACAGGATTAATTCTGTTTAAAATCTCATACCAAATTATGATTGAACATAGAAATTTGAATTGTTTGAGTTGATTCAACAAACCGGATGCTTCATCTCGTGCAGAAGCATCCATTTCTGAATCATCGTATATACAATATAATGCATAAAAAATTTTGCCTATTTGATATCTTAGTGGTTTTACTGCGTCTATTCGACTCTCCCATCTTGTTTCACTTAGTGGTTTCAATGTTAAACCATTGACGTGTTTTAAAAAGATAGACTATCGCAAAGTGGATGCTGCAAAAAATACATAAATTTTTTGAACCATATTAAAAAAGTTTACTGCTTCTAGTGAAGACTTCGCCATATCATTCACCACCAGATTCAAAGAATGGCTACTACATGGCACGTAAAAGGATCTAGGATTCAAATTTTTAATTCTTGTTTGAAGTCCAATATGACAACCTTTCATGTTAGAGCCATTATCGTAGCCTTGGCCTCTGATATTCTGTAAGGGTAACCCCATTTTATCCAGTTGAGTCAGGAGAATATCAGTTAATTCCAAACCAGTAGACTTTTCAATAGGAATAAATCCCAAGAAACTTTCATTGATTATAACCACTGTTTTCAAATTGTCACTACTTTGATCAATGGACACGTATCTAACTATCATTGTCATTTGTTCAGTTTTGCTACAATCGGGCGTGCAATCTAAGATAATTGAATAATATTTTGATTGATTAACTTTTTCAACAATAATACTTGTAATCTTTTTGGATATTATGCTGATTAACTCATTCTGAATGTTTTTGCTAAAATAAGTTGCTTTCTTTTCTTCCTTCATCAGAATTCTGCGCACATGTTCTTGCATAACAGGATCAAATTCCGCCAAGAGTTGAATTAATTTTAAAAAATTACCATTGCTACGCTTGTACAGTTTGTCAGTTTTACCCTGAAAAGCCAAGCAACTTTCTCCCAACATTTTAATAATAGACACAATGCATAACAAAACTGCATGCCAATGATTTATTTCAGAATTAATGTCTTTGAGATTCTGTGTCCAGGGTAAGAGAAGATTTCAGTCTGTGCATGAATTCAACCCATGATTTTTGAGCGACCAAGTGGTGGTTTGACGTTTCATGGGATTGAAGGACACTACTAATATGTTTCCAATTACAGTAGCCATCTTTAGTAGCTAAACTAGAAGAAGATACATTAAAAATTGTACAACAGAAACAAAAGGCAGCGTCTCTTGTAACAGAATAAACAAGCCATTTTCTTATAACATGTCCACCATTTTTCAAGCTTCTTTTATAGAGCTGTTGAGTAAATCAACGACCTTTATCGTCAAATGGAAAATTATAATCATACAAAGGGCTGGGTGGACCTGTATTTACTAGAAATACTCTTTCTGAATCTCCTAAACTATCAGGCCACGTTGCTGGATCGGACGCCACAATTTTTTCGAACTTTTTTAATGTATTATCTATATCTATAAAAATGAATGTTTGTTTGTTTCTTTCTTTGTCCCGTATGCGTTCCTATACCATTCATCCGATTGCGATGAAACTTCGGTGAGTTGTTGTGCGCACGCCCGCGAAGGTTTATGAATTTTTTTCGATGGGGTCCTATGGGGGGTTCTTGGGGTCTTCCACATCTCCTCCTAAACCACTGGACCGATTTCAACCAAACTTGGCACAAATATTTTATGCAACGGGAGAACCAACATAGGGTAGGTGTTTTTTCGATGGGGTCCTTTGGGGTCTTCCACATCTCCTCCTAAACCACTGGACCGATTTCAACCAAACTTGGCACAAATATTTTACGCAACGGGAGAACCAACATAGGATAGGTGTTATTTTCGACGGGGTCCATTGGGGGGTCCTTTGGGGTCTTCCACATCTCCTCCTAAACCACTGGACCGATTTCAACCAAACTTGGCACAAATATTTTACGCAACGGGAGAACCAACATAGGATATGTGTTTTTTCGATATGATCCTTCGGGGGGTCCTTTTGGGGGTCCTTTGGGGTCTTTCACATCTCCTCCTAAACCACTGGACCGATTTCAACCAAACGTGGCACAAATATTTTACGCAAAGGGAGAACCAACATAGGATAGGTGTTTTTTCAATGGGGTTCTTTTGGGGGTTCTTTGGGGTCTTCCACATCTCCTCCTAAACCACTGGACCGATTTCAACCAAACTTGGCACAAATATTTTACGCAACGGGAGAACCAACATAGGATATGTGTTTTTTCGATATGATACTTCGGGGGGTCCTTTGGGGTCTTCCACATCTCCTCCTAAACCACTGGACCGATTTCAACCAAACTTGGCACAAATATTTTATGCAAAGGGAGAACCAACATAGGATAGGTGTTTTTTCGATGGGGTTCTTTTGGGGGTTCTTTGGGGTCTTCCACATCTCCTCCTAAACCACTGGACCGATTTCAACCAAACTTGGCACAAATATTTTACGCAACGGGAGAACCAACATAGGACAGGTGTTTTTTTCAATACGATCCTCTGGGGGGTCCTTTGGAGTCTTAAAAAACTAACTTATTAGATCTGGTTACTATGGCAACCCAATGGAATAGATTCTGTTCTAAATATATTATCGCATTAAATTGAAGACCACGCGAACGAAGTCTTTATATATTATATATATATACAAACACTTTCTTTCTTTGAGTGGCATTGCAACGCATGCCGGGTACTCGCTAGTTATATATAAAAACTTTCACAAATGAACTTACTTTGGTTATCACTTTCACAAACGTTTCAAGGTGATGTGCCTCTTCCTCAGTGTGAGTAAATACTGAATGTCATTGTTACAGAATAGCAATTATGGACTATAGGTGTGTGTGGTGGGAATTGATGGTGGGAGGGAAATGGCGCTGAGGTTCAAATTGTGTGTTTGGATCAATGTATCAAATAGTGTATGTGATCTGTAATTTAATTGTTCATTTAATATGTTGTTTGGTTGTAGTGCGTGATATCTGTATATTTCAAATTGTTCAGCTGTGTTTAATTTTCTACTTTTTGGTAAGTAGTGTAATATTTCCATGTTGTGTTCTATGTTTATGTAACTATGGTTTTCATTTTATAAATGTGTGGCAAATGTGGAATGTATGTAATTTGTGGTGAGGGCTTTTACATGTTCTGAAAATCTGGAATAAAAAGATCTTCCTGTCTCGCCGATGTAGAAATGGTTACAATCATTACAATTTAATTTATAAACTCCTGTTTTACTGTATGTGTCTGTGTCTTTGTTAGTATTTATGTTTCTTAATGGTGTTGTTGGTTCTGTAGGCTACTTTATAATTGTGTTTTCTAAATGTGTTAGCAATTTTGTGTGTATTGGAGTTGTAGTATGTAAGTGTTATGTACTTACTGGGTTGTGTGTTGTTGGTCTGATGTGTGAATAAAACTCAACATATCCACATTCCACACAATTCCACACTAGCTTCATTCGACATAACAAACCTATACACCAATGTTCCCATAAAAGAAACTATAACTACATTAGAACAATTACTAAAATTAAACAACATACCTGAAACACACATAAAAGAGATCATACATCTAACTAAAATTATAACTGATCAAAATCATTTCACACACAATAACATTTTTATACACAAACAGATGGACTACCCATGGGCTCCCCTGTATCAGGTATACTAGCCAAAATATTTGTACACACCATAGAACAAGAACACATATTGCACAATAACAAATACACTGATAAAATAATATATTGGCACAGGTATGTTGATGACATTATACTCCTATACAACGGCAACAAAAGACAAATAGAAAATTTCTACAAATATATTAACACTATACACCATAAATTAAAATTCACACTTGAAATAGAACTAAATAATAGCTTAAACTTCTTAGACCTCACAATCACCAAAACAAACAACACACACACATACAAAATATACAGGAAACCCACCACATCAGACATGGTCATACATAACTCATCCAACCACCCAACTCAACACAAACATGCAGCATTCAACTACATGCTCCTTAGACTTACTTCAATACCCCTAAACACACATGACTACCAAGAAGAATTTAACACAATCAAATATATAGCAGTTAAAAATGGATACAACCCCGATTTGGTAAATAAAATACACAAACGCATCCTAAGCACAAAAAATAAAACACATCAGACCAACAACACACAACCCAGTAAGTACATAACACTTACATACTACAACTCCAATACACACAAAATTGCTAACACATTTAGAAAACACAATTATAAAGTAGCCTACAGAACCAACAACACCATTAAGAAACATATAAATACTAACAAAGACACAGACACATACAGTAAAACACAGGAGTGTATAAATTAAATTGTAATGATTGTAACCATTTCTACAACGGCCAGACAGGAAGATCTTTTTATTCCAGATTTTCAGAACATGTAAAAGCCCTCACCACAAATTACATACATTCCACATTTGCCACACATTTACAAAATGAAAACCATAGTTACACAAACATAGAACACAACATGGAAATATTACACTACTTACCAAAAAGTAGAAAATTAAACACAGCTTAACAATTTGAAATATACAGATATCACGCACTAAAACCAAACAACATATTAAATGAAGAATTAAATTACAGATCATATACACTATTTGATACATTGATCCAAACACACAATTTGAACCTCAGCGCCAATTCCCTCCCACCATCAATTCCCACCACACACACCTATAGTCCATAATTGTTATTCTGTAACAATGACATTCAGTATTTACTCACACTGAGGAAGAGGCACATCACCTTGAAACGTTTTTGTGAAAGTGATAACCAAAATAAGCTCATTTGTGAAAGTTTTTATATATAATAATATTTAAAAAAAGTGAACGAAGAGGATGAATCAACAAGATATTTTTTAATGTAGTATCTGGACCAACAGGATTTTCTAAAGAAGTGGTGGCCTCGCCTGAAGAATCCAAAGTTTCATCCCGGTTGATTTTGGATGATCCCGGACTCACGATGGGATGAGATGGGGCAATATTTTCAGAATCAGCTGATTCAAATGTTTGTTTTTGTATGTCAGTATTTTTAGAAGTTTCATCAGGCTCGTTTGAATGACAACTTTTTTAAAGAAAGGAATCCAATGCGCCAGCCTGTTTTTGAATCTCTGCATCTTTTTCCAACTTTCTTTTTCTATACCTACTGGTATCCCGACAGTCACTTCCTTCCATCAGACATTCTGCAAAAGTGCGTTAATGAAAATATATAATATTAATATATAAGTGAAAAAACGACAAAAATATCTGTAATTATAGAACATTCACAAAAGTGAAATGTGAATATGGAAGATAATATAGTTTTAACAATGCATAAAATATATGGCCTATTTTTCGTTAAATATTTGTTTTACTATAAACTTTTGTTCTACTTTTTAGTTCTTGTGTCATTTACAAATTTAGAAAAGTTTCTCTCAAATATCAAAGTTTCTCTCAAAAATAGTTTGTCTTTTGAAAACGTTTAAAAGAACTATTTCCTGTATAACTAAATATCACCTGCTTTACTTTCAGATCAACAGCAACAGATGTAATATGACCATACAACTCTCGTAGTTCATGAAAAAATTCATAGATGGCATCAGAATTATGAAACGGGAATTATAGAGCATTTTATACACAGTGTTGCCAAGTCTTCCGAAATTTCGGAAGATCTTCCGATTTTTTTTAACCCTTTCACTGCTACTGACATGTATGGCCTACCCCCAGTGCTGGGCGAATTTTTCATTTATACATAATTTGAAACTAGACTTCCTAAACTATGTTTAATGACTCAAAAATTCGTCTGATGCATAAATTAAATCTAAAATGTCTTTTTCAGAAAATAAATCATTATTCATACGTTTTCTAAGTTATCTACTGTAGGCCTAGGAAAATCGTAAAAGTACCACACATAGACAGTTAACGGTAACAAATTTATACCCTAAAAATTACGAACACAAATAATAACCGAAGTAATTAAAACTAATAAATATCACTATTGTTTGACGACTCGGAACAAGTTTTTTATAAGTAAAATCGTAAAGATTTACCTTACTGCCTAAACTGGCTTTCACCTTTAGAAGGCTTAATCAGAGGCTGCCGTAGGTAGCACTGTCCGTCTTGTTGTTGGCGACGGGATAGTTTTTCGAAAGATCGAGGCGCTGTGTGTGTGTGTGTGTGTGTGTGTGTGTGTGTGTGTGTGTGTGTGTGTGTGTGTGTGTGTGTGTGTGTGTGTGTGTGTGTGTGTGTGTGTGTGTGTGTGTGTGTGTGTGTGTGTGTGTGTGTGTGTGTGTGTGTGGTGAGATGTGTTCGAATAATGCGTGCGATTTGAATTGTGTCTGTTCGTTTAGGATGTCGTTTTTATTTGTTTTTGTGTTTTTGTATATTTCTAATTGTTCTAGAGTGTCTAGTTTTCGGCCTTTTGTGTGTACGTGTAGAATGTTCATGTTATTGTCGATGTTTTTATATGTGTGGTTTGCTTCAATGAGGTGGTTTGCAAAGGTGGATCTGTAGTGGTGTGGAGTGCCTTTGTGTGTTCAATGTATCTCTGTTTGAAGCTACGTCCTGTCTGGCCTATGTAGAATTTATTGCAATTTGAGCAATTTAGCTTGTATACACCGGGTAGATCGAATTTGTTTTGTGTTTTGTGCATGCGTTTTGATAGTGTGTGTTCTGTTTTGTTAGTAGTTTTGTAAGCGATTCTGTATCCTGCTTTTTTGAATTTGTGGGCATTTTTTTCAGTTTGTTTGTTGATGTATGTTAGTGTTATGAATTTGTTGTTTTCTGTCTTTGTCTGTTGTTTGTTTTGTGTAGGAGTTTACTGACTATTGTTCTGTCATATCTGTTAGATTCTGCTAGATATTTTATCGTGTTTAGTTCGTCTTTGTAGTCTATTTCATCTAAGGGGATGTTGTTAAGTCTATGTATCATGGTTCTAAAAGCAGCTAGTTTGTGTTGTGTTGGGTGATTGGAGGTGTTGTGTATTAGTGTGTCAGTTGTAGTTGGTTTTCTGTATATACCGAATTTGTGCTTGTGTTCTAGTTTTGTGATGGAAAGGTCTAAGAAGTTTATGGTATTGTTGTGTTCGTATTCGGCAGTGAAGGTTATGTTTTTATGTATTTTGTTTATGTGCGTAAGTAACTGTTCACATTGTCTTTTGTTCCCCCTGTATAGTATTAGAATGTCATCAACGTATCTGTGCCAATATAGTATTTTATGTGAGTGTCTGTCATTGTTTGTGAGTATTTTTGTTTTTTCTAAGTGTTGGAGGAAGACTTCTGCTAGCATGCTGGATATGGGGGAGCCCATGGGTAAGCCATCGTTCTGTGTGTAGTATTTATTGTTATAAGTAAAGTAGTTTTGTTCTGTGATAATGTTCAGAGTTTCTGTTATTTCGTCGATAAGTTCGTCTGGTGTGTTGTTTTGTTTGAGTTTGTTTTGTAGGATGGTGATTGTTTCAGAGATGGGGATGTTTGTGTACAGGTTTTTAATGTCAAAGGAGGCTAATGTGGCATTATGGGGGATGTGTATGTCTTTTATTTTTGTTACTAGGTCAGTGTTGTTTTTTACTGCAATGTTGTTGTCTATTTGTGTGTGTTGTCTAATAATTTTGTCTACATATTTTGCGAGTTTGTGTGCAGGGGCATTACGGTAGTTGATAATGGGGCGGATCGGAATGTCTTCTTTATGGATTTTGGGAAGCGCTTGGAGGGTAGGTGCTGATGGTCGGATTTGTTTCATTTAGGGCTTTTGTTTATGTGTCATTATGTGTTTGGCTTTGTTGACTAGTTGTTTTACTGAGTTTTGGTATTTGTCGGTGGGGTCGTGTTTTAGTTCTGTGATGTTGTTCTGTTCCATGAAGTTTTGTACTTTTTTGTGTAGGTTGTCTGTGGGGATAATTACAGTCATGTTGCCTTTGTCTGCTTTTACAAATGTGATGGTGTGTTGTGTGCCTTTTCCCTCAGTTTTAATGGCTGTGTGTATTTCTGAGTTGTGGTTGTTGTTGTCAGGTGTCTTATGTACTTCTATTATGTTGTTTATATTATGTCTTAGAGTGTCTTGATGTTCTGTTGCTGTGTTTTGTATATTTGTTTCTGTGTCAATTATGAGCTTTGTTAGTGTTTGGTTGTTATGTTTGTAATATATGTTATGTTTTAGGCCTTTATCAAGGAGTGTTTGTTCGTTTTTTGTGAGTGTGACGTTCGTGAGGTTTACTGTACATGGGTAGAATTTGTGCGAGGGAATTATATCTGTGTTGATTGGTGTCAGGTTTTTTTATTTTTCTGTCGTGTTTTGTCTAGACTCGCACAAATTCTACCCACGTACAGTAAACCTCACAAACATCACACTCACAAAAAACGAACAAACACTCCTTGATAAAGGCCTAAAACATATCATACATTACAAACATAACAACCAAACACTAACAAAGCTCATAATCGACACAGAAACAAATATACAAAACACAGCAACAGAACATCAAGACACTCTAAGACAGGGATTCTCAACCTTTTTGTGACTGAGAGCACCTTTCATAATCTGGGGCAAGTGGGAGAGCACCATGAAAATTTAATAATAATAATAATAATAATAAATACACTCACCAGGCTAATGAGATCCTTGGCCCTGAATGTTACTCAGAATTTCACTAATATCTAAGGAGAAGTCGCTTGCAGCCACACGTAAACAGTCCTCCAAATGTGAGTTATTTAATCTTGATCGTGCTTTGTTCTTGATGTATTTCATTAATGAAAAACATTTTTCACACAGGTAGGTTGTCCCAAACATCGCCAAGCATTTGAGAGAAGCATTTCGCAATGTCGGAAATTTCATTGCATTATTTGCACCCCAGAAATCTGTGATCCTTTCCTTTTCGAAAAGATATTTTAAGGCTTGAGAGGACTGGAGCTCTAATAATTCAAGTTCCGCGTGAGCAAGATTGTGCTGTTGAATAATCTGAATTTTTCTGAGAGAGTCCACATTGAATTTAAATGGATTGAGCACCATATTAAACAACGGTTCACTTTCTTCGAGTACATGAAAACCCTTGGATTTCGTTGTCCATGACGTGTCCGTTACTTAACTAAATATCACTATAATATTGACGACTCGGAACACAAAGTTTTTTATAAGTAAAAACGTAAAGTTTTACCTTACAGCCTAAACCGGCTTTCACCTATAGAAGGCTTCATCAGAGGCTGTCGTTAGTAGCGCTGCTCGTCTTGTTGTTGGCGACGAGAAAGTGTTTCGAAAGATTGAAGCTGTGTGTGTGTGGTGAGATGTGTTCGAATAATGCGTGCGATTTGAATTGTGTCTGTTCGTTTAGGATGTCGTTTTTATTTGTTTTTGTGTGTTTGTATATTTCTAATTGTTCTAGAGTGTCTAGTTTTCGGCCTTTTGTGTGTACGTGTAGTATGTTCATGTTATTGTCGATGTTTTTATATGTGTGGTTTGCTTCAATGAGGTGGTTTGCGAAGGCAGATTCTGTAGTGGTGTGGAGTGCTTTAGTGTGTTCAATGTATCTCTGTTTGAAGCTACGTCCTGTCTGGCCTATGTAGAATTTACTGCAATTTGAACAATTTAGTTTATATACACCGGGTAGATCAAAACATAGATATAAACACAGCACCAGAACATCAAGACACATTAAGACATAATATAAACAACACAATAGGAGTACATAAGACACCAGACAACAACAACCACAACTCAGAAATACACACAGCCATCAAACTGAGGGAAAAGGCACACAAACACAACATCACAATTGTAAAAACTGACAAAGGCAACACGACTGTAATTATCCCCACAGACAACCTACACAAAAAAGTACAAGACTTCATAGAACAGAACAACATCACAGAACTAAAACACGACCCCACCGACAGATACCAAAACTCAGTAAAACAAATAGTCAACAAAGCCAAACACATTATGACACATAAACAAAAGCCCTACATGAAACAAATCCGACCATCAGCACCTACACTCCAAGCGCTTCCCAAAATCCATAAAGAAGACATTCCGATCTGCCCCATTATCAACTACCGTAATGCCCCTGCACACAAACTGGCAAAATATCTAGACAAAATTATTAGACAACACACACAAATAGACAACAACATTGCAGTAAAAAACAACACTGACCTAGTAACAAAAATAAAAGACATACACATCCCCCATAACGCCACATTAGCCTCCTTTGACATTAAAAACCTGTACACAAACATCCCCATCTCTGAAACAATCACCATCCTACAAAACAAACTCAAACAGAACAACACACCAGACGAACTTATCAATGAAATAACAGAAACTCTGAACATTATCACAAAACAAAACTACTTTACTTATAACAATAAATACTACACACAGAACGACGGCCTACCCATGGGCTCCCCCATATCCAGCATTCTAGCAGAAGTCTTCCTCCAACACTTAGAAAAAACAAAAATACTCACAAACAATGACAGACACTCACATAAAATACTATATTGGCATAGATACGTTGATGACATTCTAATACTATACAGGGGAAACAAAAGACAATGTGAACAGTTACTAACGCACATAAACAAAATACATAAAAACATAACCTTCACTGCCGAATACGAACACAACAATACCATAAACTTCTTAGACCTCTCCATCACAAAACTAGAACACAGGCACAAATTCAGTATATACAGAAAACCAACTACAACTGACACACTAATACACAACACCTCCAATCACCTAATACAACACAAACTAGCTGCTTTTAGAACCATGATACATAGACTTAACAACATCCCCTTAGATGAAATAGACTACAAAGACGAACTAAACACGATAAAATATCTAGCAGAATCTAACGGTTATGACAGAACAATAGTCAGTAAACTCCTACACAAAACACAAAACAAACAACAGACAAAGACAGAAAACAACAAATTCATAACACTAACATACATCAACAAACAAACAGAAAAAATTGCCCACAAATTCAAAAAAGCAGGATACAGAATCGCTTACAAAACTACTAACAAAACAGAACACACACTATCAAAACGCATGCCCAAAGCACAAAACAAATTCGATCTACCCGGTGTATATAAACTAAATTGTTCAAATTGCAGTAAATTCTACATAGGCCAGACAGGACGTAGCTTCAAACAGAGATACATTGAACACACTAAAGCACTCCACACCACTACAGAATCTACCTTCGCAAACCACCTCATTGAAGCAAACCACACATATAAAAACATCGACAATAACATGAACATACTACACGTACACACAAAAGGCCGAAAACTAGACACTCTAGAACAATTAGAAATATACAAACACACAAAAACAAATAAAAACGACATCCTAAACGAACAGACACATTTCAAATTGCACGCATTATTCGAACACATCTCACCACACACACACAGCTTCAATCTTTCGAAACACTTTCTCGTCGCCAACAACAAGACGAGCAGCGCTACTAACGACAGCCTCTGATGACGCCTTCTATAGGTGAAAGCCGGTTTAGGCTGTAAGGTAAAACTTTACGTTTTTACTTATAAAAAACTTTGTGTTCCGAGTCGTCAATATTATAGTGATATTTACACGAAAACGTGTAGCAAACTCTTTCAACAGATCTTGAATTGCCAGAACGACAATTTTAGGACATTCCGAGTAGGGACGACCAAGACTCGAGAGTGTATGTGCCAGTTCAGGAAAATGAACCAAGTCATTTTTACTTGCCATCCCGAGGAATCTTTGTAACTTTGATCGAAAGGAAAATATAATTTCTTTCAGTTCACAAATTGTGTTTTTCTGACCCTGAAGACGTTTGTTCAGCTCGGTGAGATATTGAAATAGGTCTACCATGAAAGCAAGATTGATCTTGAAATCATCCCCGAATATTTCTGGAAACTTAGTGACATAATCGTTGGCAGAAATAAATGCTTTGATTTCTTCGAAAACTTTCCAGACCCTTGTAATTGCTTCCCCGCGACTTAGCCAACGAACATCCGCATATAGGATTAGTTCTGAATGTGGCGCTGATAAATGTTGCAAGAAGACTTTTAGTAAGCGTTTATTCAGGGGTTTAGAAACCAAAACGTTGATCAACTTAACTATCAGTTGTAACTGTTCTGTAATTTCAGGAACAGATATAAGATGACTGGCTAAGTTTTCAATGTGAATTAAACAATGATAGTGAACAAAGGTAGGAAAATGTTCATCATTTTTCAGAAGAGCGACAAATCCTTTATTTTTACCTACCATGGAAGGTGCGCCACCAGTAACCACACACACGAGCTTTGATAAGTCAATGCCATTAGGTTTCAGGAAATTCGCGACAGCGTTGTAAATGTCTTGCCCCGTAGTTGTACCCGGTGTGCTGAGTCAAAAGATTCAGCGCTAGTTCAGTCATTTTATTGGCAGTTTTGACGTTATTGGCAGTACGAAATTTAAGGCAGTAATTAGTGCTGCGCTCTACCCGCGGATAGGAGAAACTACCGTTATCTATTCTACACTATTTGGTCGGTGTCGGCATCTGTCGGCTTGCGGTGTACGAAAATTCCCGTGCTGCTCCCTGGCGTTAATTGCGGTACGCAAACGTAGATGATGCCGAATTATCTAAGTTTTGTCTAACAAAATACTTCAGGGTTGACGGACGCCTTTTCTCTTCGGTGGAGAGAAGAGTTAATTCCATCTTCTACTTCTAATAACTATGGAAAAATAGTTTCTTAAACGACTGCGGTGAGTTTTAATTACATTATATCTATCAAATACTACATTTCACGGGAGAAAACGTTTTTTTAGTAAGCTTGAGTAAGCGTACCCACTTGTCGAATCATGCATTGTGAGATACGTAATTGTTGTAAAGTTTTTATAAACCAATAAAACTAGATTATTGGAGTGTCTGAATCTCGGCCCTAAAACCTAAAGTACATTAACAACAAAATAATTAAGTTTGAACTTTCATTAACACCGATGTAACGAGATTGTGTTGTGCACTTAACCTATTGCACCATGCGTCGTCATTAAGTGGTATAAAGTTTTGCTACAATGACAGTAAAACTTTATACATATATATGGGAACTTACTCAGGCACGTTAAATGTAAATCATGTCAAATTAAAATTAATGGTGTTCTCAAATTATATGTAGTAAGAAAACTATGTGTTTTAAATAAATTCTGCACCACGTGGTAACCCCAATTTCACTCAAAGTAATAAGTTCATAAGATGTTACAAAGCCAAAATAAAATTTTATATTGCAAAAAGTAACTCACATTAGGTGAGGTTCAGTTTATAAAGAATCATTGTTAGAGAGTTTTTAAATAAGGCATGTTGGCCAAAATAATTTTACCAAGTTTCATTATGTAGCCCATAACTAGGTGTTGCCTTTATATATGTATTTTGGAGGGTGTCCAAACAGTGGGGGCATTTGTGTGTGGTCTCTCACTAAAAATGTAATGTGTGAGCAGGGTTCGCCGAACAGAGAAGAAAGGCCTGCTACATTGCTGAACGAATGCCATCTTAAAAGCTTCACACTCGCCACCGAAGAGAATTAGCTCACCACAACAACAACAACATGCCAATCATGAGATCGCCACATATTTATAAAAGAGAATACCCTTCTGGACCCAAAAAAGCAGGTGAAAAACAACCATTTATAATTAACACGTAGAATCAACATGGCACCACCAGTTATACATAACCATCAGTTTCTACCGTTCAAGTAAACATTCATTTGGATCCCCAATTTATGGGACAGTTTAGTGTGTACACTAAGAAAAAGAATTAATTGTAAAATTTCAATATATTTATAGTAAATTGTCAGTTCAGAGACTGACATGGTTACAAGACAGCATCCAACATAGATTTCCACTCATTTCTTTATAGGGCTATCGCTACAGATTTAAAGTCAGTTTTGTTATTAGTAATTTTCTCAAGTTTAATTTACTATGCATAAAAACATATTTTCTCTTAATTTAAAATATCAGTTTATTTCATTTGTATAAAAAGATTACTGGGGAGGTAGGCGAATTTTTAATTAGTTTCAACCAAGCTATGCATGTCGAAACACTTTTCAACTTGTTTGTCGAGACTTGTTTGTTGAAACAAGCCGAAAGTTGAATGAACATGTCCGTCTCTGACCCAAGTGTATTTTTTTATAAGGTGCTAATATTGTGCAATTTTTCTCTTTTCATTAACTGGCCCTATTTAAGTATATATAAATTCTTTATACTAATTCTGATAACTGGGGGGCGTTAATTATTTTAAAACAATTTTTATTTCTCACCGGAATTAGATACTTAAGCACTTAGCCACTTAGGCACTTACTTTTGAATTTTTATTAGGTCCTGGGGACATTTGTATGCTATACATTCTCTTATACACATGACGTGCAATTAACCTACACCATGTGGGTACTATTATAAATGTAAATTAATTATCCTAATTCGGATTATTATAAAAGGAAAAGTTAGAATTTATATACACCAGAAGGGTAATATAAAAAAGGGCGTGGCAAGAGACCTTTATGTATTTTATGTACACTGTTGTATAATGTATTTTTGTCCTGTGGAACATGTTATGTCTGTATATTTCTGTGTACATTTTGGGGGATATATATATATATATATATATATATATAAATATTATGCATTACTGTACTTTTGGTGGGAACTTGGGACATAGGGATTTATTATTCAGGGTCTTTTACAACAGAAAGTTAACACACATGTAGTCATGTGGATATATCCTTTTCATTTTCTTTTTAAGGGAGGTATTCTATCTCAATAATCGTGGCTGATCATTTCTTTAAGGAAATTAATTATTTTATTTAACAAGTATAGGAATTGTCACCTTTAAAATTTATTTAATTTGTTGCGTAATTATTTTATTATTAATAGTAACAAGGAATGAAATTATTTATCTTCATTAATTTATATACAGTTTTATAAAAGGAACATATAAAATAAATTTTATATTTTATTAAATAGTTTAATGGGAGCTTTATTTTGAGGTTAATGATTATTTTAAATTTTAAATTCACTGTGGGTGTGACATAGCAATTATTTTCTTGGATTCAGTTAATATTTTTCAGGTGGCCTTGTTGAGAGGGTATACTTCTTTATTTAACTATTTAAAGGGGATTTATAAATCACTGTTTTTTTTTTTTATTATTGTTGTTATGAGATAGAATAATAAAAAGGGAGTTGTTAATTATTTAATTCTTGAGTTTTCATTGGAAGTCCCGTCATACTGGACCCGGCACAATTTTTTGCTTCTCTAGGCCTTAGCCTAGTTTTAAATAACTTGTGGCCCCTCTTTACAAAAAGAAATATTCTTTTTGTTTTAACTACTCAAGATGAAGTAGGGGTTACATTTGTGGTGGATGTCCGTCTCTTGCCCAAGAAAGGGGTTACATTTGGTAGCAGAGCGCGCTTACGATGAGGGTCCTGTGGGTGTGACGGGGCTTGCAAACTTAGGAAATATTTTGGAACTTTCACAATGTTAAGTTCAAATAGAACTTAGAAAAATTTTAAAGGCCCTATATCCCAAAGTTGAAAATATTTTTGTTAGTTTTAAGGTTTAGCCATATATGTATATGTACTTGCCCGCCTTGAATAGTGAATAGTGCCACGTGGTAGGAAATATTAGAAGGGGAAATCCCTGGGCAAGACTTATCGCAGTCGGTGCTTGGTTAGTTTGAGTTTACCTTGCCCATGTTCGGGGAGGTGTTGCCGTTTTTTGTGATTATGCGGTATGGCCCGATCGGCAGTCGGTTTCTTCCGATAAATGGTAGCCGGAGGTAACCTAAGAAATGTTAAAATAAATTTTCGTTGGTCGGTGTTGTGTGTGTGTCGCGTTCCTTTTGTCTGGTGTGATCGAGTGTGAGCAGTTCAGGTAGTGGGCTAGTTCTCGCATCGGTAGGTGGACCCGCAGTCTACTCTTTGGAAGAACAGTACTTGGGTTTTTCAGATTCTGGTTTTATTTAAAATAAGTTTTAAAGTTTATGTTAAGTGTGCCGACCGCGAAGTGAGGATGACTTCAATGAATCCTGAGTTGTTTTTAAGGGAGGAAATTGAGTTCGAGCTCCGGGGCCGGGGTAAAGAAACCCGAGGCAATGTCCAAACCTTACGGCGGCTGCTCCGTGAAGCGCTGGCCGCGGGTGATGTGCTCTCCAGGGTCACTATCACTGACCCCGAGAGTGAGTGGGAACGGTGTACGGAAAAATGGGGTGAGCTGCAGGAGTTGGCTCAATCCGTCGAAAGTTTGGAGGAGGGACCGGGATGCTCTCTCGTTGTCCGGCGGATCCGGCAACGTATGCAGCACTTGATTCATCGGCTGCAGAATTTACTGGCACAAGTCAGTGAACCGCCATATATAATACCGCCACCATATAATATAACAGACATAATACAGGAGATTACCTCGACCCTCCAAGGGTCACCACCGGTAAGAGCATCCACCCCAATTCCGGTTGTGGAGGAATCCGTGGTCTCAGCGGTGAACACTTCTTCATACAGAGAAGTAGAGCCTGTACTGACTGGTTCGGGGGCGGCAACGTACAACCACCTGCCCATATAATACAACAACTTCCAGTCGTGGACGGACTGGAAGCAGACAAACTATTACCTTTTTTCAAAATAGTCTTTGAATTGAAGGACTATCCGGGTATGCTGGAGCGAATGGTGCTCGAACTCATCTTCCCCTACTGTCGCGGTACCATGGCTGACAGGGTGGCGGAGGTAATGCGACGCAAGGAAGGTGTGGATGAGTTCCACCGGGTGGTGCTGAGGGCGTTCGTACCCAGTAGACTGATGGAGCAATTGCGCCATCGTCATTTTTATAGAGTACAGGCACGGGGCGAAACATTGGCCCAGTACGTGCTGCGAATGCGCCAGGTAGCTCGTATTCTGGGAATGGGCATGTCGGAGGAAGAGGTGGTACAACACATTCTCGACGGCGTCTCTGCTGACGACCGTCTGCGACTAGTTTTTGCACAGCGGCCGCAGTGGTTTACCGACCTGGAGCGACTCTGCGTGATGACGGAAACCATGCAGATGACCGACCAGGCGAGCGGAAACAGTAGACGAGCCGAACCAAGACCTCAGACATCGGAAGGGACCAGAGAGCCTACCTTCCCCCGACAGGCCCAGCCAGCTCGAAATCGTCAGCAAACAAATTCAAATTCTGTGATTTGTTATAATTGTAACCGCCCGGGACACGTGGCGAGAAATTGTACGCGAGGGCGCGCGCGACCAGCACCACCTATGTCTAGACCAGCGCCAAAAAACTAAGTAGACAGGGGAAGATATTTCGGAGGATGTCTTCCCCCCGCTTCAATTCTGTTCAACTTCCGCTGACCTCCAGGCAGTCGTTAAAAGACCAATCTTCTAATATCAAGGTCCAGTCCGCTACCTCGCAACAACTTTCTGTATGCCCCTTTCTGTCGCTCGAGGTAAAGGGGGGTCAGCTCAGAGCCTTAGTTGACTCCGGTTCAGCCCGATCCATCATTTCATCTCGGGTACATGCGGACCTTGAACGACAGGGTTTAATTAAAAGGTCAGACAAGTCATCTGCAATATGCTGGACGGCATCCCGGGAAATCTTGCCTATCTCCCGGGTTACTTCCTTTAAGATCAAAATCGATGGGTTTTCTTGGGTGTGGTCTTTTCTGGTTTCTCCTGCTCTGGGAGTGGATTGTATCATTGGTGCCGATTTCATCGCAAAAAGTGGTCTCGTGCTGGACATCCAAGCGCACCAATGTTTTTTTAAATTTAATCGGGAGGTTTTAATTCCGTTCCTTGGGTACCAGGGCGCTAAGCCGGGTATCCAAGAAGTAGCTTGTCCCGATTCTGCACGAGACCATCTCACTCCATCCCAGCAGACGGCCTTAGATCATTTGTGTGAGGAATTTCCCGAGGTGTTAACTCCTACTTTGGGACTCACACACCTGCTGGAATACAAAATCAGCCTTACAGATTCAAAAATAGTGAGGTCACACCCTTACAAGTTTGCCCCTCCAAAGATGACCATTCTGCGAGAGAAGGTTCAAGAATTATTGGACCAAGGGGTGATTGAACCTTCTCATTCCAGCTATGCCAGTCCAGCATTTTTAGTGCCAAAGCCTGGTGGCAAACAAAGAATGGTTATTGATTACAGGAAGTTGAACGCCAATATCGAGGTGGATTCTGTTCCCCTCCCGGATTTACATTCGGCCTTTGATTGGTTCAGTGGGGCCAGATTTTATACCATTATCGATCTGAACGCGGCCTATCATCAGATACCTCTTGCCCAAGAAAGTAAACCATATACGGCTTTTTGTGTACCCTGGAATTTGTACCAGTACACAAGGGTTCCCATGGGTTTGGCTGTGGGGGCCCAGACACTTACTCGCCTTC